>NIGD01000004.1:6087402-6115915 GCA_003055185.1 Escovopsis sp. TC | reverse complement strand
CCCTAACCCTAACCCTAACCCTGCCTTCTATTAGGAGAGGTTTGCAAAACATGCATCCCCGTGCCTATCTTATAAGAGGGGTTCTTAGAGAAGAATTAACCCCTTTATAAGAAGGAATGTTGTTAGGCCCTAAGGACCTGTACTACACCGTTACGTGACCCCTCCTACGGCACGATGACGTACGTAAGGCTATTACTAACGTAAGGCATATACTCTTAGCTAGTATAACAATACTAATATAAATAATTGTACGTACCTTAGCTCTGCTAAACCCTTTAGCAGCTATGCTAGATCTTATAGTTATAACCTTAATATAGTAGTAATATAGTTTCTTTAAAAAAAAATTTTCTTTTAGTCTTAAAGCTACTAATAAACCTACTACCTTAACTAAGCTTAATACCTTGCTTTACTCTTATTTACGCTAACCTAAGTCTATAAATATAAAGATAAGTTTAAACCTTTAACTTTAGCTTAACCTAAACTATAAGTTCTATAAAACTAAGAACAAGAAGACTATAAGCGTATAAGCTAGCTATTAGCTTTAATAGTATAATCTATAGACCTTATTATAACTATATCTAGCCTTAGTAAAATAGCTAAGCTATCTAAAGATAATATTACCTTCTTATTATAGAATTTGCTTAGTTTCTTAGCATCTTAGCATTAATACGCTATAAGTACTGTTTTTAACGATAAGATAAAAGCAGCGTAACGTTTAGTAGCGCGTAACCTACGATAAAGCTTACCTTTAAAGACCTTTTATACTAAGTACTTAATTAAGTAGACCTAAGGTAAACGATCTTTTACTGTAGCCCTTAAGAGATAAAAAGCTTATATTATTATAAAAAGAATTAATAAAGTTTTACTTAACGCTCTTATTAATAGTGCTAGCTAGGAAAGAGCTAATAAAGTCTTGCTTAACGCCTTTGCTACCTATAGCAACTTAGCGCCTTTATAAAATAAGTAAGCGTAAACATAGTAAGAATAATAAGTAACTATAGCAACTAACGCTAACGTAGCAAGAGATCCTAAGGATCTTATAGCTATTAACTCTTTGCCTAGAGTCTTTAACTCTTTTAGTTAACTTACTTTTACTCCTTTTTCTTTTACCTTTATATTTTAGCTTACTTTCCTTTTTATTATCCCTTTATCCCTTAAAGTTCTTAAGGCCTTATAGAAAAGATTAACGTAAGCTTCTTTTTTTAACGCTTTCGTTAAGTTTTTAAATTAATTCTTAAACTTTTTAAATACTTACTAACCTTTGTTTAATAAAACGCTTAACCTTTTTAATTTTATAGTTATAAAAGGGTTTATAACTATATTATTAATTAAATTATTAACCTTAAGCTATCGTTTACTCTTTACGTCTTTCTTTACTTTAATCTACGTAAAAGATTATACTCCTTAAGCGCTAAAGACATAGACAGTTACCTAGGTTTAGCACCTATTAGTAATTAAGTAGCTTTAACTTTTATAGAAAGCTTAAAGTAAGTATAATATAGTAAACAAATAGAAAAATAATAACGCGTACTTATTTAATATTCTTAGCTTCTTATCTTCCTTTTATATAGTTTATAGCCCTTTACTATCCTTAATAAGCGTATAGCACTTAAACTTACTTAATAATATTATTAATAGATTTAGCTCTTTCTTAGTTAGTTCTAATATAGCTTTTAGCAATAGCATTGCATTAGGCGATATTAAGGATAATATTTTAGTTAAATCCTTTGCTAAACGTAAAAGTTTCTTTTTATACCTATAATTAGAATAGGTTTATAATACTACTTTAATTAATATTATCTATAAAAAAGTTAAGAAAAGAAATTTTTTAGAATATAGCAACGTTATATTAATAGCTACTATAGCTGCTATAGAAACTATAATAAAAATATTACCCTTTTATAAGCAAAAGACTTTATTTTTTATTATTAAAGCTAAGCTTAATAATCCTTAACGCTTAAAGGTATCTTATACTAACCTTGCTAGTATTATAGCTAGGGTTATCTATAGACTAAATAAAGAGGACAAAAACAAAGAGGATAAGGGTTAGGCTGCTTAAGCTTTAGCTGCTACTTTGTTTACTAAAGACCTTAATAATATTACGTTAATGCTTAACGGTTTTTTATAAAGAACTAAAAGACGCGTAAAGAATAACTCTGCTTATTATAGATAGGACAAAGACTAACGACGCTAGTATAAAGGTAATAACTATCCTTAAATTAACTTTAAGCTAAACATTCTTAGCTTAAATACTAAAGTAACTTTTATTAAGGCTTATATTACTAACTTTAATTTCTTTGCTTACTAATATAGTAAGTAAGCTATCTTAAACATAATAGTCCTTAGTATCTTATCTAAGCTAAAGTTTAATAGCTACGTCTAGTTCTAGTTATTAACGCTAAAGATAATAAGAAGGTTATTAACTAACTTTTAGCTATAAAAGAAGCTGCTTAGCTAATGCTTCTATAAGGATCGTAGCTTTATTATAATCTAAGCTAACTAGCTTTAGTACTTATTTAAGATAAAGGATAAGTTATTTCTATAGTTATATATTAATTAGAAATCTAGCCTTTATAATAAGATTAAGGATATAACTAAAAACACTATTGTTTATAGGATTATTATAAGTATTAATCTTTGTTTTGCTAAACTTATTAACTAAAGCGCTAAAAAACTAACCTTTAACAATGTAAAGTTATAACTATTGTTAAAGGAATTTCTAGCTAAAGCTAATTAACGCTGCTTAGTAGATTAGGAAGAAGCTAAGGCTAACGTTATCTTAGCCTTTTAAGCTTTAGTTAAAAATCTATAAACTAATTAGTAGTAGTAGTAGTAGCAATAGTAGTAGTAGTAGCAGTTTTATAGGAATTAGGGCTAGTATAAGGAAAGACGTAATTAAGAAGGTTAGCGTAATAAGAATAAGCTTTTTTAGTAAGATAAGAAACGTAAAGATTTTTAACGCTACTTGCTAACTTAAGCTTCTTAAGCAAAGCCTTAGTAGTATTAGCATTGCTCTTTTAGTTGCTTTACTTCCTTTAATCTTAACTCTAATAAGCGCTTTAATTATAAAGCTAGTCTTAAGGTTTTTTATACTAAGACTAAAGATAACTTAACTAGTTAAGCCTTAGCTTTTACTTTTAACGTTAGTAATAAGTCTTTATTTAATACTAAGTTTAACGACTGCTTTATTACGCCTAAGGCGTTGTTTAATTTAATAAACTAAGCGTATAAACGCTAGCTAAGAGCGCTTTATAAGTATTAAAACTTAAAAGAAAGATAAGAACAATAAAGCATTTACTATAATATAATTTAAAGTTAACTTAAGAGCAGAGTATACTATTAACTATAGTAGTAGATACGCTAAACGTAGACGTTATCCTTAAGCATACTTGTTTAAACGTAGCTATTGTTTATTCTATTAGTATATATACTAATAAGATTTATACGTTTATAAATCTTAAAGTTGTTTATTGCTACGCAGAAAGATACGCTAAAGCCTTTGTTAATACTAGCTTAGCTATATTAATTATTAATTAATTAATTTTAACTTAATACTTCTTATAAGTACTTAAATCGTTCTTTAATAAGCCCTTATATATTTTTAGTATAAGCAAGAAGGGACTAGTTACTTATACCGTTGCTAATATTACTATTTATTTTAAGTTTAAAGGTAGCTGCTTATTAAAGCTACTTACTAAATGTTTTATTATTAATAAGTTATTATATTACTTACTACTAAGTATCTTATTCTTAAAACCTAACGCGCTAAATATTATTTAAGGAAGTAAGAAAGGACTAGATTAACTATAGATAGCAACTAGTAAAGCAATCTAGCTTATAGCTATAAGGCAAGCTATAGTACATAAGAAGAGTTACTTAGTATACGTAGTAGAAGAGGTAATTATCTCCTTAGGCTTTAGCATAGCGGTTCTAATTATAACTAAGACTATGCTAGTATACGCTAACAGCTACGCTATATAATCTAAAACATTTACTAACTTAATAAGACTAGTATTTGCTACCTTTATAAGCGCTATTGTTATAGGCTAAGAAAGCTATTTATACGTCGTAAACTTAAGGTTAGCTTTTGTTTATATTCCTTAAGGTATTATTATTAGCTATTTTTAGTAAATATAATAAACGTTATAGCTATTAGTTTTTTAAATTAATAATAATATAGCAATTTTGTTATTTAACTTATTATAGTTGTTTAACGTCCTACTTAAAGATCTAAAGAATACTAAGTATCTTAATAGCTACCTATTCTACCTTAAATTAGCAAAGGACCTAAGCAGTAAAGGATCTTAGCTAAAGAACGTAAACATTAGTACTTACTAAGGGCTAAAGCATTAATAGATAGTTATAAATACGCTTTATAAATACTAGTCCTTTTTTTGTTTAAAGGTAAAGAAGTTTACTAATAGCATTAAGATGCTAATCTTATTTAAGCTTAACGCTAACCTATCTAATCTACGTTAATAGCTATATAACCTTAGCCTTTATAATAGGTAAGCTTTTAACAGCATCGTTAACTTATTGTAAGCGATAAGCATTGTAGAGCTAGTCTTTGTTAGCTAAATCTGCTTAATAGCAGCGTTAGCGTTTATTGTTTAGTATAAAACAAAGCTACGTATAGTAGTTAACCTTTAATATATAAACGTAAAGATTATATAGTATGCCTATCTATTGCTAAAGCAAAAGGATATACTTTTAAGTCTTTAAAGTAGTTCTATTTTCTTTATCCTTAACCTTATATAAAGTTTTTACTACTAAGAAATTAAAGAAAAAAACAAATAGAAGTAAACATTTACTACTTAGTATAAAGGCCTTAAGCGCTTAACGTATATATTAATAAGGCTTATTAATAGCTTGCTTTTCTTTTAGCAGAGAATAAAAGCAATCTTATAGTAGTATTTATAGCGTTTTATTGTTATATACATTAATAATATTATAGTTTACTTTAGAAATATTAATAAGTACGTATAACACCTTAACCTAGTCTTTAAAGTCCTTAATAAAGCTAGCTATATACTTTCCTTTAAGAAGTACTACTTTGCTTAAGAAGGCCTATAAGCCTTAAGGTACTTTGTTTTTTATCTTAGGCTAAGTATAATAAAAGAAAAAACAGTAGTAATTTAAAACCTTACTATACTATAGACGCTAAAAGCCTTAAAGCAAAGGCTTAGCCTTATAAGCTATTATTAGAACTTTGTTTAAGGCTACGCTGTAATTGCTAAGCTGCTTTATGCCCTTAAAACCCTTAAGCTTTAAAAAGCGCTAATAAAAAGGCCTATGTAAAACAGCTACGTTGCTAAGGCTAAAATCCTTGCTATAGAAGACGTTAATAGCGCCTTAACCTTAGTAAAGAAAGATAAACGCTATAAAGAGAACAAGAACTGCTTATATATCTAAAAGAAAGCAAAGGTTACGTAAAAAACACTAAAGCAATAGCTATATAAAGCTATACGTCTAGCTTTCTTTAACTTCTTAAAGCTTTTTAAACTTTATATAAATAGATCTAAGAAGTATAGTTATAGTATAGCTTTATACTAAAAGTAAAACAATAGCTTAACTTACTTTATTTTATTTATCTCTAAGGCTTTTACGCTTATAAAAAAGAATTACTAAGCAATAGAACTTAAGACTAGCGCGCTAGTATAAGCTTTATAGAAGCTTATATATTATCTTAATTATACTAAAATTAACGTTATAACTAACTATATAGCTATTTAAGACGCTTTTTATAGTAAAACAGCGTAAAGGGGCAAAGGATAGTGCTGCTTAAACAACTAGCAGATATTTTTTAAAAAGTAAAAGCTATAGATTACTATCTACTATTGCTAAAGCTAGATTTACGCTAACGTTAACGCGCTATTATAGATAGCTATAATAGAAGATAATAATAAGGCAATTACGCTAGTTGTTTAAGCAACGACTTTAGCAATAGGGAAAGAGTAAGTAGAGCTTATACTTAACTACGTAGTTTTCTTAGTTAATATAGCAACGTAGACTAGCAACGAGTTGCCCTTTAACTAGCGTCTTTACTTTTTAGAGGCATTCTACTAATAACTTGTTAAGGCGCTGTAACGTAACTAAACGTTCTATATAGTGTATTAAAACTTAATAAGCTGCTTAGCAGCTAAGGTAGAGCCTTAGATAAACAAATTTACCTTTAACTATATAACTAGCTTACTATATTACTATAGCAATAGTAACTGCTAGCTATATATTTTTACGTTATTAATAGATAAGATTTACTTTTTCTTCTATAATACATAGGCGTACGCTAAGATTATACGCTTATACGCAATAGCATAAAGGTTCTTCTTTTATAATAGCTTAAGAAAGTAAATAGTAAAGTATATTAAGTAGTACGTAGATTATTAAAAAGCTAAACTATACTAAGGCTTGCCCTATAGTAATATATAAGCTATTAAAACACTAAAAGAGCTAATCTTTACCTTTTGCTTTAACTTTGTTTTTAGCTTACTAGCGTTATAATAGGATAAGAATATAGTCTTAGTTATTATAAATAAGTTTACTAAATACGTTTAAATACT
The DNA here is from genome assembly GCA_003055185.1 of Escovopsis sp. TC. Lineage (NCBI taxonomy): Eukaryota > Fungi > Ascomycota > Sordariomycetes > Hypocreales > Hypocreaceae > Escovopsis > Escovopsis sp. TC. The sequence goes on along the minus strand of NIGD01000004.1, from coordinate 6,109,355 downwards.
AGTTAAGAAGATAACGTAAGACGCTAAGCAGTAAGTAACTAAATACGTTTAACTAATATATCTAGACTAAGGGATACTAGTTATCTTTATATATAACATAGACCTAAAGCTTATTTTAAGACTTTAGTAAGCACTATATAAGGTAGTAGGAATATATACTTATACTAGCGTAGCGTACTATTAGTAAGCTAATAAGCAATTAAAGAAAATAATATAAATACTTGTTTATAGCTTATATATATTAATAAGCGCTTAGCACAACTAGTAGGATTAGCTAAAGCTCTTACTATATATTGTCTACTGTATAAACATAACGCTATATACCTTTACGTAGTATACCTTGTTTAAGCTCTTTTATAATTACTAACTATATACGTTCTTTAACCTTAACTCCTTAGAGAACGCGCTTAGCTGTAGAAACTTAGTTAAGCAAATCTAATAAACAAGAAAAAACATATAGAAAGCAGTATAACTAGTAGTAGCAAAGATAAAAGTTTATTATAACCGTTAGCACGCTAAACTACTACTACTAGCTATAAGTAACCTTGTCTACGTTAAGCTTAATAAGCTAAAGGAAAAAGGCTACTATATTAATAAGTAAATAAAACTTTTATACTAAAAAGCAAGCCTTTTTAAGGTTATAGAAAGGATTAGTACCCTTTGCTTTAGGCTTAAGCTCTTAGAGTATATCTACTAGTACCTAGAAATTAGTATTAAGCAGCTTAAGCTTATCTTCTTAAGCACTAGAGACGTAAACAAGCTAAGACTAGTTATATAGGATAAGGAGCCTTAATAAGAGATATAAAAGATTGTTAAGGTTAGACGTAAAAACAGCTAAACTAAGTATAAGGTAGAATAGAAAGACTATAAGGCAACGACATAAGAGCTAGAATAGCTAGTAAGAGAAGATACCTTAAAGATAGTATAAAGATTTAAGCAAAGGAGAAACGTAGGTAAAAGAAATAAGAAAAATTAAAGAAAAAAGGAATAAGATATCCCTAAGGTATAATACTACCTAAAGTCCCTACCTATTACCCTTTTTATATACGTTGCTAAGGACAGCAACCTTTTTAAAAAGGGGTTGTTAAGCCTTAAAGACCTATACTATACTATTACGTAACCCCTCCTATAGTACAATAACGTATATAAAGCTATTACTAACGCAAGGCACACACTCTTAGCTAGCACAATAACACTAATACAGATAATCGTACGCACCCTAGCTCCGCTAGACCCCTTAGCGGCTGTGCCGGATCCTGTAGTTGTGACCCTGACAAATGTCCTTATAGATACAATATATACCGCGGCCCGTAGCACGTTTAGGTCTCCGGGGCGAGTAGCTACCTCTATCTTTTATCAATCTACAACTCAACTACTCCGTACAGCTCCGGTCAATCGCTACTACCTTCCACAGGGAACACACAAATGACATAAGAGACAAGTAATACTGTACAAGCTTATTAAATAAACAAAGATTGTTTCTTAGCGATGTCTATCTTTCCCGCTCTTATAATTAGTATAAAGATGTTGCCCCTTTCTTCGGCTTAGTGTTTTCCGGTGTCCCAGACGGTCTTTCCTCTAGCATCCACAATCTTGAAGTAAGGCGATGAGTTCATGAAGACAGCCTGTGAGCCAGTCCCGGCGGTGGCCGTAGAGAAGACCATCTGGCCCTGCTTATAAGTCGCGAAGTTGCCGGAGTCGTCAAACTTGAGCTCGCATCCAGTGCAGTCCGTGAGAGTGTTGCCACCGCTCGCCCAAAGAGAAGTTCCTTGAGCGTCCCGAATCACGAGGTTGTTGTCCCCTTGGTAGAACACGGTGACGCCTGCCATCTTAGCGAGGGTAGTGCCCTGGGCGAGGTTGAGGCCTTTCTGGAAGGTGGCCTCGGATGGGAGGGGTCCGGTGGTGCAAAGAAAACCTGACGAGATGGTCTGGTCGGCGTCGACGAAGCCCGATTGGAGAGAGTAGGCATCCCTCATGGTGCTGGACTGGTAGACAAGTTGGGCATCCTGGGTGAAGAAATCTTGAATCGTCTTGCCGCACTGCGTAGCGTCACTGAAACTAGACTTCGGCTTGGTAATGCCGCTCACGTCGTTGCCCTCGATCTAAAGCTTGTTAGAAAGGGGACGTCGAGGGTACCAGAGGAGACAAGAGAGAGGGGAGAGGGGCCACCCGCGGGGTCGGAGGAAGGGCCCGAGAATACCAATGGCTCACCGTGAGTCCCTTCTGCCATCCACTGATAGCCATGGCGAAGGAAATGTTTCCGCTGAAGATGTTGTTCCGAACAACCGCATTTCCGCTCAGGTAAGGGGCGGTCTGAGCGAAAGACCAGACCAAGGACCCTATGCTGATGCCGAGATTGAATCTCTTGCCGGCTCTAATGACGTTGTTGGTGACCTGAACGCCGTCATAGCTGCCGTTGTACTCGGGGTCCACCATGTTGATGGCTCCGAAGCCCGTCTCTGTTGCGGAGCCGATGATCAGGTTGCTGTCGATCACGCTGTGGGGGGAGCCGAAGATGACGATGCCGCCGTCCGTGGACCCAGTGACCTGAAGATCTCCTGTTAATTCGACCTCCCCATCAGGGCTACATCGGCAGCTGTCTTACCGTGTTGTTCTGGACGAGCGAGTATGTGCATTCCAGGGAGATCCCATCGGCCCATTGCGTCCTTCCCTGAGCGTTTCTGCCCTCCTGTCCGGCAGGACCAATGTCGTTGTCCCTGATGGTGGCATTCGCGCAAGGTGCGTCGTCGTTCCCGGAGCCGATGGCGTGGACACAGCTCCATCCGCAGGGACGCCTCGAGGCGGTATACTGGACGAGCTGGAACTTACCCCCTCCTCCGATCTCGATGTTGGCACCACTACGAATGATGGGGGCGTTGCCGGCATTATCGCAGGTGCCATCGAACTGTATGTTCAAGATACGGAGGCCGTCCTGGCGACCGCGGATCATGGTGGTCCTACCGTCGCCGGGGACAAGCTGAATGGTCGCCCGCGCGATACCGTGAGGGTATCCCTCCGTGGAGATCTCCTGGTCATCCGCCGTGAAGTTGATGACATCTGTGACTTGGAGGACGGTGTGTTGACAGAGCTGAACCTTGGTGCCCTTACCACCCTCTTGGAAGAGCTTGTTGATGGTGTTTTGGTCACCCTGGCTGATGCAGGCGGCGGCAGACAGTGCCGCCATGACTGAGAGCAGGCCGGCTTGCAAGAGGCCCTTCATCGTGAGAGCTGGATATGGGAATGGAGAAGACAATGGAAAAAGGTTGTGACTTGATCAGTACCAACGATGCTTCCTGGCCTGGTCTTGTTTTGTTGATGGATTTTCATGCCTAGAGGAGGGGGCTCGAGGCCTAGGTAGTATTTGCTTCGGGCAGCTTCGATATTTTATGCAAGTCATCCGCGAGTACTACGAAGACATCTTTGTTGACTTGGAGCCCGAGAGGTCGTCGGGACTTGGTACAATGTGCTGAGCATGACGACCAGTGTTTGAGCTCTACCAGCTCCTTCCATGTCTGTGTCTGAGATAGAGAAATCCATGCCATATCCAACAAACATACGGAGAGGTAGTAGTACGGAGTATCTCGTTTTCACCATGCGTACGGAGTATTAATAGTTTATGTGCATTGAATTCCTGCACCAACTTTGCCCTTCGTCTCCCCAGGCTAATTTCCCGTGCCGGGAGAAGGTTCCTTAAGGGGATCCCAACGGCCGTTTAGAAGCTGCCCTCTGTGTCCAGGTACTTGGAAGATCGCAATTACCCATCATCGGCTGTCAGCAAGTGGGTCATCCAGGAGGCTCCGCAACCTATGGACGAATTTGTCCTGGCGAGTATCCTTGCGAGAGTCAGCCACCAGGGGATCAACGTCGTATTCGATGAGTCTACGAGTTTCGAGTGCCGGCTTCGATTTACCTGAACATTTGAAGGCAACAAGAGATTGCCGCGCCATACAGCGCGGCAAAAGTCGCAACAAAAGCACCTATACTAGTATAGAATAAAGCTTCTACGAAGAGGCCTTTCTCTCGTGCCTTTCTCGTGTGCCTTTCTCTCGTCCCTTTCTCCCGTGCCTTTCTCCCATTGTTTTCCCATTTGCCTTTCTCTTGTGCCGTGCCTCGTGCCTTGTGCTATGCCTTGTGCCCTGCTGTGCGGTTGCTACTAGTACCTCTAAGCTACATGTTCCTTGCCCGATACCAACTTGTACTCCGCACTACGAGTAAATTAGGTTCACAAAACAAACGCCGGGCTATTATCTATGTAGTAATAGGTAATAGACACCTACTACTACCTGTACTTACCTACTAGGTACCTAGTAGTACTTAAGATGCGCTAGAAGATCGGTAAGGGTTAGGGTTAATGAAATTCTTTTATTCTGCGAAAGTAAAGTAGTACTAAGGAAATAAAATATTTTAAAAATACGTCGCAGAAGAGAAAAATCTACTTATGCCTCTAGTTTTCAAAGTCTTATAGCAAGGACTTAATTTTCTACATATTTTGAAATCTTGCGTTTCTTTGTATGTACAGAGTAGATGTATGGATGCGATTTTTGGGAAAATGGTCGTTACATCAAAGTGGATCTATTGATGTATGGATTTTTTCGACCTTAGTACATGTACCTCTGTAGGCGTCGATGGCGGGCTTCCTCCTCTGCACAGGCCTCGCCTCATCGAAGCATTAGTAGTGGATGGATCGATCTTCGCCGCATCGGCGGAGGGGAACTTTGTCATAGCGCCCGCACAGATCCAGCCCATGCTACACTTGCTCCGTATGTACGTGACTCCTGACTTGGCCAACGCCCGCTCCCCTCGCAGAGATGCTGATGCGTGGTGCCCGCGCCGTGTTACGCCTTGTTGCAGGTTCAAACACATCCCCTGCCCGCTCAATGGTTTGCTCATGCCGCTGCCGTCGTCGCAAGACTCGCACAAGATCCAGATCTTCCAGGAAGAAGGACAACAAAGACGGATCGTGCCGCTATCTTTCCCTCATCTATCCAAGCTGTCTCATCGTCTCCCACCGTTCGCATCGCGCACTGCCTCCTGCCTCCTCCTCCTCCTCCTCCTCCTCCTCCTCCTCTGTACTTGTACGCCGCGATCTGTTGCGTTGCAGAGCACCAGCCAAGGAGCTGGCTTCTTCCTTCCAAAAGCTTCCATTCGCGGGTCCATCCATGGATCCATCTCATTCCAAACATGTTCGGTTGCTCTTCTTCTCCTCAAGAGCGGTTCCTTGGACGACAGTCGTCGCGCTTGACAGTTCCTGGATGATTCCTCGAGGCTCAAACTCCAACCCCCATGGCATCCGCGCATGCCTGCATGTCCCACGCGCGGCGGATTGTGCTAGATTTGCCTATGACGACATTGCCTTATCTCTTTTGAAGCTCTGACCCGCCAACGGCAGTACGCTCCCTTGGCCCCCTTTTGATGTGTATGTCTGTGTGTTCTCCCGGTCTCATCTTCCCCCTTGACCTCAATCAAGCGCCGGGAAAATTGCAACCGGCTTCTTGGTCCACAGAAAGGGCAGAAATGTCCCTGGAAGCCTTGCATGGCGCGGCCCAGGTGCCAGACGGCAAACCATGCGAAAGTTGCGTGGACTACTGCTTCGAGATCGAGTTTATGGTGGCGAAGGAACGCTCAGACCTCGACTACTCCAACTCGGATGACGACCGGTCAGACATCTCGGACAACGACATCTCGCAGCTCCGATGGGTATGTCCCGCCGACGAGCAGGATCCCCTCGGCGCGATCCTCGACCGCTGCAAGGATCTGCTTCTCCAGAACAATCAGCGGGTCAGCATCTGCCCAGACCCGGCGTACCCAGACGTCGGCCTGAGCATCTACGACGCAGAGATATCCGAGGATCCTGACGGCCGGAGCCACTGGCATCTCGAGCCCTGCGGAACCGCCCGCGTCAAAAAAGGGGGGCCCCTCGAGTTCGACTGGTTTGGCGTCCGCCTCCGCAGCCCCACGTATCCAGAGTCGGAACTCGAAAACCGGGACTCCACCGTCAAGTGGACCCTCGCCGCGCTCCGCATGGGCCTCAGGATGCACGTCAACTCAACCTGCCGCTTCAACGTCCATGTGCGTCCCAGCTGCGGACCCATGTCCCTGCTCACGGCCAAGAAGCTCACCACCCTCGTCTGGGTGGTCGAGCGCGACCTGCTCCTCCGCCTCTGCCCCAGCTCCCAGAGCGTTCACTGGCGCCATGTCAAGCCCATCGACCGCTACTCCCGCATCGCCGCCGCACGCTGGAGGGGTCACGTCGAGTCGACCCGGCCCCAGGACCCCCTTCGCGCCGGCATCATGGACCAGTACTTGCCTCACCTCCATGACAAAGTCATCCAGGAGAGGCTCCACGAGGTATGGGCTGCCGCCACGACCCGCGAGCTGGCAAAGGCTCTCTGCTGCAACGATGGCTCACCCGCTTCCTTCGCCATTCATGCCCCTGACGAGCGTGAAGCCTCGCGACCGCCCTCCGCCGAGTTTCGGTACGCCCTCTGGCACCCCTACAGCGCGCTCGACGCGTCGAATTACTGGATACAGCTGGCAATCAGCGTCTTCAAGGCGACCTCTCACGGGAGCTTTGATTTCAAAGACTACGTGAGGGCCATCGACCGTCTCATTAAGGGTTTCGGTAGGGGCGTCCCCCCTTCTGTTCGATGGAAGGTCTTGCTCGACAAGTTACAGCTCGGTGAGGACTGGGCGGCGCCGTGGGAGAAAATCCTTGAGGAGTACAAGGACGGACGATCCTTGGGGTATCCATGCATCGACAGACACCCGGTGCTCGAGCAGATCGATGAGCTCAAGGAGTATAAGCCTTAAAACCATTCGTGCCTGTCGCATTGTTTTCTCCCATAGCCCTAGTCCTGTCTCATCGGTCCGTCCTCTTCTTTCCCTTTCTTGCATCGCCGTTTTCGCCACGGACTGCCCGGCCTATACGAGAGTTTGGGATCGTCGATCAGGAAAACGTTTCTCCTCGTTCATCTCAAGGCTTTCAAAACATGAATACCGTCCCATTAAGTCATAGAGGTCAAGATCAAATAGAGCTTCCTTCCCTCGGCTTGAATACTTGTTTTCATCGTCCTCGAAACGTATACTATACAATAATCATATGCCAAGATTCATCACGGAGGGAAGAGAGCAGCATCCAAGGACCGACCAAGTTCAAAAACCACAGTCAAACAATGTCAACGCCCCAACGCCAGAAGAAAGGGGGGGGGTTAAGGGGGAGGATGGGGCTAACTCCAGCTAAGATGCCCTCCTGGTGATGCCCTCCCGGTGATGCCCTCCCGGTGATGCCCTCCTGGGGAGCCAAAGGTCTAGACGTCATTACCCAGTGGGTTTTTCTCAGATTCCTTTGCCCCGAGATCGTGCTGTAGCTTCTTCTTCGTCTTCCTCTTCTTCCTCCGGACAGAGATAATGTGCTTCTTCCGAAAGAAGTCGATCACCCAGTTGATGATTTTCTCTCGCATCAAGACGAGGATTGTGGCCGAGGCGGTCGGCACGGCACATGCCCAACTACTCCTGGTATTAGTTGCTCATGCTTGATGGAACGGGACAGGAAAATCGGCTGAGACTGACAAATACCAGATTCCGTGCCTCACATCGGGAAACTCCTGCTCGGGAAAGTTCTGGCCAAAGAATCCCGTGATAAACGTCAGAGGCAAGAAGATGATGGTAACAATCGTAAGCTGCTTCATCGACTCGTTCTGCGTTGCGGAAATGGTGTTGAAAATCAGGCTGATGAGGTTTTCCGAGGACTGCTTCTGCTGAGCCAGGGCCTCTGCGATGATGATGCAGTGGTCGAGGACATCGCCGAGGTACGTGTGCGTCATGGGTGTGATGATGACACCGCTGGCCGGGTTTTCGAGCTCCTTGCTGGCTCTGTCCTGTGGCATTGTAGTCTTGTGATCGCGCAAGACATTCACCAGATTGTCGATGGGGGCGAGGAAGCGCAACATCTTGTTGATCTCGGTGATGCAAATGTACAAGGCCTTGCACTGCTTGACATTTGGCTTGGTGAGGACGTCCAGCTCCAGGTCGCCGAGGACGTCGTTGTACACCGCGGTCAGGGGGATGGCGAGATCGATGATGGCGTCGATGATGGCCTGTAGAATCAGGGAAGCGTCGCAAGACTCCCGCAAGATCGTGCCGGGATTGCTCAGGCGTGTGATGATGGGCCGCTCCACGTCCCCGGCAGACATCTCAAAAAAGGAGATGACCGTGTTGTCTGCCGTGAGGAAGATGGAGACTTGCTCGGCCGAGATCGCCAGGTCATAGGGTGCCAGGGAAGAGTGCTCCTCCATGAATTCGGTCCGGGCCTCGTTGCCAGATGCATGATATCTCTGCAGGGTCCGAATTTCGGTCGACTCCGGCCCGTCGCAGCAGCTGCCGGTTCTCCTAAGACCTGGAGGACCGCTGCGCTTCTCCAGATCATTCATGTGTCCCTTGATCTCCCCGCGCCCGCTGAAGTTGCGAATGAGGCGCCTGAGCTTGCCGTCCGTTTTTCGAGACAAGATACTCCTTGGCTCCGTAGACGAGTCCTCTTCTTCGACGAGATGGACCAGCTTCTGAAGGGTCATGATGATGAACGCGTGGTTCGAGTACTAGTCCGCCTTTGTGCGATTGCCGGTGTTCATGATGTCTTCCAAGGCCAGTCTGTGCAGCCCTTTCCTGGCGCCCACCGTCTGTATCACGTCCCAGCTGAGCCCATTGATATTGATCCAGCGGCATTTTGCCCAATCCTGTCTGGGGAGCGCGAGGAATGCTATGAAGGTCTCGTTGTCAAAGTTGCGCTTGACCATCCGATCCGAGGAGAAATCGACGATAGTGATTCTGCAAGGGATGTTGGGAACAGTCATCGAGGCGTGGCCCCCGTCAGGTAGGTGTGGATCAAACCCTGGCTCGGATCCCGGCTGCCAGCCGGGTCTCTCTGAGAAGGAGGGGTCGAAAGTGAATCCATCCGAGTCGTCCCCTGGCACGAAGGGAGTTGCGCGCACACTTCTTCTTCTACCCCTGATTGGCGAGAAGGGGTCATGGTTTGCGTCTAGATCGAGGAGGTGTCGTGGGGCGGCGGCGGATAGGTGAGATGTAGGTGTCGGCAACTGAGAGGTGCTGTCTGTATCCAAGTCTGCAGGCGTTGGGGAGCGATGGGCTGCGCCGGAATCGCGGTCCACACGAGTTATTCGACTCGGGAAATGATGGCGAGCCTTGAAGAGCTGCCGAGTCGGGCTAGTCATATTCATCGGATCGCTCGTCTGGTCATCACGTCGAGGAGATGTCTTGGGCTTCTGGGGGCGGGTAGGGTCGATCGTAAGACAAACAGCCTCGCTGTCGCCTTGGGAGGGATCTTGTCGTTGTTGCCTTCTTTGCCGCCGTCAGATGTTGTATGTGCAGTGTTAATACTAGAAAGAAATTCGCTAGGTATTCAACTGATGTCGATGAAGGATCAAAGATGCGGGCTTTGATCCCTCAGGGCCATAAGCCTCAGTACATAGACAGGTTGCCTCGACTGATGGTGGTTTCCAAATACTATCACTGGACCGCCCGGGAAAAGCAGGTCAGTCTCGAGGATTTGGAGGTAGAAATAGAACCGACGATTCGCGATGATAGGGTGATTTGAAGCCGCATTGCTCGAGAAAGAAGATGGCCTCAATGGCAATACTACTACAGGTACCTACATTACCTTAAAAGGTTGGAGAGATGGAGTCATTCTGCAGATGAAACCTACTTCCATCTCGGCGGTAGCGTCCAGCGGTCCGCGCCTTCCCGTTCTGACCAGCTCCTTGGGGGAGATCACCACGATCGAGGCTCCTCCCAGCATCCAGAGCCAGGGAAGCTCGAGAGAGAGTCCTTGAGAAAAAGATTGAACATACATGTACGCTGGTTTTCGCACACAGGGGAACGGATTGGGTGAGGATGGGCATCAGCACAAAAGGCTTTGCTGAATCCGCCCCGTTCCCCTCGAGTCTCAGGGGCAGCCAATTTTTCCACCTGCAATGAATTCATGATGCTGGCCCGACCCTAGTGTCCCGAGCCTTGGAATTATCAATCACGCCTTGAAAGACATGGGTTGCACATTGATGAGAGATGAGACCCCATGGGAGGCCGTGTTGGGATGAACTCCTTCACGTTTAGGAAATCTGCCGTGGCAAATCATGGAGAGACAGCCGGCGTTGCCCAGGGGCTCTACCTTGGTGCGTTGCATGGGCGAGCGGACTTATCACAAGAGTCTCAATCATTTTTTTTATCGAAAACCTTCTCAGACGGTGCGCGAGTGCCGTTTGGACAGAGGCAAAGAAGAAAAAGATCCAAAAGAAAAGGGCATCAATGCGTTTCGATGGTCAACACAGGATCAACAAGTTTCCCCAACAGCGCCCGAGATGCCCGAGGACGCCAGGCAGCTTCCGTGCCAGCACCAGTCGCATATCGCAAGCCTCCTCATCACGGATGTATTATGCCATCCTGGGCCGCACTCGTCGGGGAAATCAAAGGGGAGTCCTTCGAGGCCGGCCCCTTCCCAAGCATCCGGCTGATTGATGCGGTCGAGCTCCTCGAAGATTCGATGGCATGTCGTGTCGCAGACGAGCGCTCCATAGCACCCGCAATCGTACCAATAGAGCACATATTGACACATCTGCGCGGCCTCCTCTCCGGTAGCAGTGGTATCTGCTCCCCCTACTCCTACTCATCTCCCCTCTCTTGACAAAATGAGGCTCCCTCCGCTCAGAGGATGAGATCAAAGATGGCTGCAATGTCGACGGTCCAAGATCGTCTCCATGTCTGGCAACTGAGAGGACGTCAGCGACACTCCGTGAAGAAGAGACAAGACGAGATGAACAGCCAACCACGGACAGCAGGGCAACGTACCTCGCTGGAGTGATTTGCCGGCTGACTCCGGAAACCCGTTCATAGCATTGCGTCAACCAAGGACCGAACGATGCTTCAATCCGGGAGCACTCATCTCAAGGATGAACATGGAAAGGAAATGCCGATCCTTCCCCGCCAGCTCACAGACAAGGGGAACTTGGCGTCACGACATCAAAGAAGCTCTGGTGGGCAGAAGGCCATGTTATGATTCAGCGTGCTGCTGTTTTCCTCTTGTATGACCTATCCTTCCTTGCCCATCTGTCACTTTCTCCTGCTGCTCCCGTCCGAAGCGACACAAAAAACAAAGCTGACAGTCGGATGCGCAGAGGAGATCACTGGCATCATCCCGTGAAGTGCCCGCAACACTTGGTTGCTCCGCAAACTGGGACGGCAGGATGCGGCGGGAGGCTGAAAAGGAGAAGAGATAGTAGCACCGGCAAGCTGTGTCATGGTGCTGCGCCGTCTTCACGCGCACCTGTCAGCTCCCACAAGGAGACGACTCTGCTCTGGCACGGGAGCCTCGCGCGATGAAGAGGCGGGGTAGCCCTGCCCACCCGGGGGGGCTCTCCTGCGCCATCACGCACAGAATTCTGCATCATCACGAATGGACGAGAAAATGCTGCTGAGGACTGTCAGGAAATGCCGGCGAGACCTCAGCCTATCGGGGAGTCCTTGGCTCGGCGAAGCATTTTGAGAGGAAGCAGGCTCAGACCGAGCGGGCTGTTCGAAGCTCAAGGAACCCGTGATTGTGGTGCGTCCGCATCTGGAGCATCGCAGAAGAGGATTCCTGATTCGCTTCGGACCAGGGTCTGGGAAAGGCAGGCAGCCGAAAATGCATCTCTCCATCCATCCGTCAATCAATCAATCCTTGCATTGCATTGCAGGGCAGGGCCTGCAAGCGTCCAGTTGGAGGCTTCCAGTTGGAGCTGGAGGCTCCCAGCATCTCCACGCATGGGAGACGACAGCACCTGACATGCGATCCGATCGCGACCGCGGCTGGCGACTGCCAAGAGAGATCGTGAGGGTGGGCTGAGGTCACCAACTGAGAAAGAATGGATGATGAACGTGAGGCTTGTGGCAGGCTACTACGGAGTATATGGATCAGTCGATGGATGGTGACGAGGCCGCGATTCCGGCAGACGAAAGAACCTGGAGATACCAGCATGTGAATGGATCTGGTTGGATCCATCAAACCAGGAAATCCACAAAGCCAGGGCTCGCTTATGTAATGGCGATCCCGTGATGCAACCGAGATGGAGCGTCAGTGAAAGACATTGATTGATCACCGCCGGAAAGGTCACAGGATCCGGCCCAGGCAACCTCGCCGGACGCTTCGGCAGCCTCTCGTCATCTTGTCCACGATGCTTATCGCTCAATTCCACTTGGGAGGGGGGAATGGGGGGGGGGGGGGGGGGGGGGGGGGGGGGGGAACAAAACGAGGAAGAGCACCGTTCAGCCGGCCTCGAGCTCCCCTCCGCCGGATCCTTCAGGTCGCCAGGAACTCTTGAGGATGACGCCACTTTCCCTCGGCGACCACTGCCGGTCCCTCGACTAGACTCGCTATGTCGTCAGGGACCGTCCTGTTAGTGCGGGCTGTCGCGGATGGTGGATGGGTGGATGGGTGGATGGGCGGATGGGTGGATGAATGGATGCATCCGGGCTGGCCGCAAGGGAGTCCCCATAAAACGCCCGGGACCCCAGTCCTGGCTGCAGCATGACCGCCGATCCTCCACATCCACCCTAAGCCGCCTTCTGACACTTGCCGCACAGCAAAACACGGTGACAGCCCGGTCGCCGGGTGGTCCAGGTCCTTTTGTTCGAGGAGCTCCCTCTCCTCTTTCCCCTTTACGATTTCACCTCCTACTCCCACTCCCACTTCTTGTCCCACGATTTTGGCAGGAGTCTATCGCCTCGAGTTAACGATGGCGGATCGAACCAACGAAAATAGGCCCCTTCTGGGGGCACACAGCTACGACTCCGACCGCGAGGCCGCGTGCTCCAAGTATGTGCCGGATTGGATCAGTCGCCGCAGCCGCGTCCGCGATTTCATCTTCTTCGCGTGCGGTGTCTGCCTCATGGCTGCCTGTGTCGTCACTGCGACCGTCGTGAAGCATGGCGAGCAAGTCGGCGGCCATGACTCTCGACTTCAAGCCAAGCGCAACCTCGTCTTCATGGTCTCCGACGGCATGGGTCCCACGTCTGTCACCCTCGCCCGCAACTACAGGAAGCACGTCGAGAACCTCCCGATCGAGGACGTCCTCGTCCTTGACCGACACTTCTGGGGCACCTCCCGCACACGATCCAGCGATGCCCTCGTCACCGACAGCGCTGCTGGGGCCACCGCCTTCTCCTGCGCCCAAAAGAGCTACAACGGCGCCATCTCTGTCACCCCGGACGAGCGGCCCTGCGGATCCGTCCTCGAGGCTGCCAAGCGTGCCGGATACTATACCGGCCTCGTGGCCACAACGTACGTGACGGATGCCACCCCGGCGTGCTTCGCTTCTCACGTCCTCCACCGAGACTACATGAGCGCCATAGCGATGCAGGAGATTGGCGAGAACGTCCTCGGCCGCTCCGTCGATCTCATTCTCGGCGGCGGTCGCTGCTATTTCCTCCCCAATTCCACCAGTGGTGCCTGCCGTGAAGACAACACAGACGTGATTGGCTTCGCGCAGGAGAAACACGGCTGGTCCATTTCCAACTCTCGCAAGTCCTTTGACGCACTCGGTGGCGGGGAGGACGTCTCCCTGCCTCACCTCGGCCTCTACGCGGATCACAACATCCCCTACGAAATCGACCGTCGTCACCAGAACGACGTCTACCCGAGCCTGAGCGAGATGGCGACCACCGCGCTCCGCGCCCTCGAGAAGGCAACCGAGCAGTCCGATAAGGGCTTTTTCATCATGATCGAGGGCAGTCGCATCGACCATGCTGGCCATCACAACGACCCCGCGGCGCAGGTCCACGAGGTGCTCGAGTACGACCGCACGTTTCAAGCCGTCCTCGACTTCATCGCCAGCTCCAAGACACAGACCGTTCTCGTCTCCACGAGCGACCACGAGACCGGCGGCCTGGGTGCCGCCATCACAGAGCCGGGTCATAGTCCTGTTTACGACTGGTACCCGGAGGTGCTCGCCAAGGCGAATGCCTCGTGCGAAGTCCTCGCCGATAAGCTCCAGGCTGAAATTGCTCACCGTACCCTTGAATTGTCGTATCCGATATCCAGGAGCGCCCTCAAGGCCTGGATCAATGACCACGTCGTCCAGGCGGGCCTCGGCATCTCAAATGCCGAGGATGTCGAGCTGGAGGCGCTCATAAACGAACCAAAGGCTTCTCTGAGTCTGCTCGCTGGAATGATATCTCGCCGTGCGCACCTCGGATGGAGCACCACCGGTCACTCGGCGGTCGACGTGAACATTTACACATCGGGAGGGGTCGGGACCGAGAGGATCAGGGGCAACGTGGAGAACACAGATGTGGGAGGGTTTCTCAGCTCATGGCTGGATGTAGATGTGGAGGAAATCACGGAGGAGTTGATTGAGAAGGGTCAGAACACGAATCGAAGATAATGGAGGCAAAGAGCAGGAGGGAACCCCGCTCTCCACCCTTTCCACGGCAACGCTTCGAGATCTGCATGCCCTGTCACCATTGTAATTCTAGGATATTAGCGGTAGGCGTTTGATATTGAGACGATAATGGTGTGATGAGAGATAATGAGATGAAGCTGGAACCACTCTCGTTCTTTATTATATATGTGTGTACTCCGTACGGGCTTTCTCATCAGGACGATCTCAGATCTCCAAAAGAAGCGTGAGCAGACATGTACGCAGCCTCGAACACGGGATATATGAAAATCTGAAAATGAAGTCGGGCGTCCCTCCCGCGTGAAAGGATGTCGGATCAAGCGCGACTAGGTACTTTGTTGACAAGAAAAGCACAAACAAAATTCAGGGGAGATGCCTGCGAGCCATAACTTGTGTCTCCTCAACTCAACAAGAGAGTGCACGGTATATCCTCCTCTGGAAGGCGAAGCCCGGTGACCGAGACCTTATTCAAAACATTGTGCAGAATGAAGAGGGAGGCAGAAGGAAGCAAGGATAGGAGCAGGATTTGCAGGCGGCATTCGGAGTCAGAGGAACAGAGAGCCAGGCTGTGAAGAAGGCCTTATACAAGTAGAAGGTTGAAGATCATCGGGGGCCATGGTCTGGAGGTCAGGACACGGAATCGCTCAGCCATGAGGCGCCCTCTCCAAATCGTACCTCATATGCAACTTGTCGTGGAAATGCGAGTGGCGTATGCCATTTGGCTTGGCCCTGGCGAATTCGTCGATGGCATCCTGCAGCGTATACCCGCAACGCTCGACCAGGTAGCAGACGACGAGATAGCCCGAGCGGTTGTACCCATAATGGCAGTGCACGCCGACCACGGCCTTTTGTGCGTCCTCGCCCCAACCCTCGGCCTCGGCGCGCTCCTTATGCCCGGCGCGAATCGAGTCGACGAGTTGGATGAACTGGTCGACCTGCTCGCCGTCGGGCGGCACCTTGCTACGCGTCGCGAACTTGTGATAGTGGATCCCGCCACGCTCGAGGCCGCGCGGGTCGTACACGGGCTGGTCTTTGGAGATGTCGATCAGATCGCGAATCTCGTGGCCCCACGTCTTGACAAGCATCCTCGGGCAGTGCACGTCGTCGACCTCGCGCAGCGTCTTCAGCACGCGGAAAACGGGGGCCGCGGGTGGGCCGAGCGCCGCGGACACGGGGGCCACCCCCTGCCACTTGAGCAGGTTCTTTACGTCCCATTTGCCCGAGCGGGAGAGGTGCTGCAGCTGCCAAGCCAGCGAGAGGCGCTGCGTGACGCGGTCGGCGAGAAAGTCGGAGACCATGCCTGCGAGGACGCGCACGGTTCGTGGCGTATACAGCAACGCGTGGTTCGCTGGCGACGGGAGGATGATGTACTTGACGGAACGTGGGGGATGCTCCGGCTGGGGGGGGATGCTCCCCTCGGGGGTCTCCGAGGGCGTGATGGGCGTGGGCGGGGAGGGGGGCCTGACATCAGCGCCTCCATTTCCGGGCACGTTGGCCGGGTCAGGAGGGGGGTCGGACGGCGTCAGCCCCGAGAGGTTCTGGCTCGCGCCGATAATGATCTCCTCGTGAAGAGAACGCGGGGCGATCGAGGGAGGGGCGTCGCGATCAAAGTTCATGGCGTCCAGGATTTCTTCCAACTCGTCCGGGTAGGTGACGTCGTCGTCTTCTCCGCCGATCAGGAAGACGGGGATGTCCAGCTCGGCCCACGCGTCGGTGTCAGGTATGCCCCCGATGGGCTTGCCCTTGTCGAACCTGGCCGGCAGGGCGCCGTGGGCCATCCTCCTCATCAGGCGGGTCTGGCTCTGCTGGTTGAAGCGATACTGCATGATGCGCACCTCCGGCGACGCGTCCTTGCCGACGAAACGCGTGACACTGGTGCTGTTCACCCCGCCCCTGCCGTCCCACTTGCGCCAGAGGGAGAAGATGAAGCTGGGGAGCCAGAGGAGCATCCTCATCTTCCAAGCCAGCGACTCAGGCAAGGGGCCCGAAGTAGGGCAGATGCCGACGAGGCCGACGACGTGCTCGGGCAGGGCCGTCTCGTAGCGGGAGGATTTGTTGGCCAGGCCGGCGGCCAGCGCGGTGCCCATGCTGTGGCCGATCAGGACGACTCCCTGCCCGAGGTGAGCGTCACGATGGTCCTCGATGATGAGGGAGAGCAGCTCCATGAGGGCATCTGAAGTGTAGGCCTCCCACTTGGTCGGCGCAAAGCGTGAGCGACCGCCGCCGGGCCAGTCGACGGCCAGACAGGGGGCGAGGTCGACCAGGCTTTTGAGGAGCGGGTAGAATTGTGCGACGGAGCCCCCAAGCCCCGGGATGAAGACCAGGAGAGGCAGGGGCGCGGGCGTCGCGGGGAGCTGCTCGGCCTTGACATGCTTGCGATAGAAGACGCGCAGCTCTGGATAGAGGAAGCGGCTTGTGCGGTATGCCTTGAACTGGCTATTCTCGCGCAGCAGCTCAGGGTCTGTAGAGTGAGGGTCGGTGTCGATGGCGCCGTTGGAGGGCGGCCTCGTCGCTGCCATCGTGGGCTGGCAGCTCGTCGGGAGGGCACCCGGGAGGCAATGGGGAATCCGGCGCTGTGGGTGCGTTTGCAATCGCTCAGCCAGATGGGGGCGAATTGGCCGGATGGGAAGATGAGACGACACAAGTGTCCACGTCTAGGTAGGGACTGCAAGCAGACCGGTGGCGATGATAGTCTGCCTGCCCGAAGGTCTGGTACGAAGCTCGATCTTTCGCAGGTCAAAAGAGTAGGAGAGCAAGTCGTCTAAAACCGTCTGTTTAGAGCATGAGAAAGGTTCACATTGAGGAGAAAAAGGAATGGACGAGATTTGCAGCCTGTTGTCAATGCCAAAGAGAAAGGGAAAAAAAGAAAGAAAGAAAGAAAGCTCTCGCCTGTAAGCAGCAAGCCACGCAGGCCGGCAACGTCAAGGCAGATTTGGGGCGGAGGAATCCGTCACCCGCGACTGATCCATTGCCTTTGACAGGATGAGGATGTTCCTATTTCATACAGAACGGGATATTGATAGATTATTATTTTCGTTTATTTTCTGAAGTAAAGAGAACTTGAGGGGTTGCACGGCATCCAATCTCTGACCGGTGACCCCATTCTACCTGTCTGGGAGGGGATTCC
Organism: Escovopsis sp. TC; assembly: GCA_003055185.1. Lineage (NCBI taxonomy): Eukaryota > Fungi > Ascomycota > Sordariomycetes > Hypocreales > Hypocreaceae > Escovopsis > Escovopsis sp. TC. Next base: position 6,091,787 of record NIGD01000004.1, on the reverse strand, counting down.
TGGGGACGAGCAGTACGGTATGTGCGCATCTACGGAGTAGGAAGGGATCCCATCGCGATCGGTCCACCCTTGGCCAACCCTCTTGCTGCAGCGAGGCGATCACCAGCTGCACGATTGTCAGGCTAATGAAGTGTAAGATTGTGCTCCGAGAGGGTATGACAACACATCCATCGATCTACTCCGTAGTCCATCCATGAATTCTTCCCGTGCTCCGGGCTCCGTCAATATTTGACAACCCTTTTGGTACCATTGATGACAGAATCACCCCAGGACTGGGTGGCTCGAGGCGCCGTACAGACGACGTTCCCAGACCCATCAAGGTGGATCGTACGGATTACTACGGAGTAATACGAAATGCTCGTACGATTACGGAGTACCCCGTACACACTCGTACAGTCTCCAGCCCGGCAAGGGCCGTGGATGCGTGGAAGCTTTCGAGCTCTTCCCTCCAGCTTCTCCCGTTGTTTCACCGTTGCGATCGCTTGGCACGTCTGGGGCGAATCTCGATGAGGAAACCCTGCGAGACAGCGAGAGGACTCGATGGATCCTCTACTCATTACTCCGTACTCCGTACGGAGTACTCCGTACAGGTACGAGTACTGGGGAGTACGGAGTAAGCTGTCTCATGACATTGAAGGTTCCATCTACCCATATGGCGGAGATTGTTTTCTGGGCTCGTGCTCGTAATACGAAACATTTGCAGGTCCTTGCAGGGCCACATCCGGGCATTCGTGGAGACTCTCCATACAGGACATCTGGAGGGCGAAGGGAAAGAGACGGTCAAGATGCGCTGCATCTGTGACAGCCAAGCCGATCTTAGCCTTGTCTGGCGCGAGTCCCTAGCGGGCGTCGTGTTATGAGGCACTGTGGTGTGTGGAAGGGCTCAAAGGTTATCCATCCAACGATGCTCTCTTCGGCCCAGGCAGACCGCTTGACCTCATCTCGGCCCTAGCGATGCAGGCCGAAGCACTCCATACTCTGTATGGCACTGTCATCCGCGAATGACGGCGCGCTTGAGGCGCCGCCCGTCACGATGCAGCCTGTCATGCGAAGTCCCTGGATGTGCTCGGTGCTCCATGCTTGGACCGGTGTCCAGGACGCAATCCGCGTTGAGGCTGGATACTTCGAGTATTGTCACCCCATGCCCTTCCATATCTCGTCCTGGGCCCGTCGATCAAGGCGCGTTGGACCCTCGGAGCCCTCCCATCCGTGAACCCGAATCGTTGGTCATGGCCGTAAGCCTTCGCGGAGCCCAAGACCCCGAATTCTGGAAGACCATGTCCGTGAGAGGGGTACACGTAGCTCCACGGAGTGACGCAATTCATCCTCGTCTCTCCATGCCTGTGATGGGCACGGACTTCAGAGGTCGGAGGAAGAAGCAGCCCCATGCGCCCAGTTGCCGACTTCTTCTCCTCCTGACAGCCTACCCTCACGAGCCGAGTAGAAGGCCAGGTCGCCGTGGCCATGTCCGAGGCAAATCACTCCTCAAATTTCCCATCCACCCATCCGAGGGGTATCAACGCGGCTGCGACCTCCGAGACCCCCCTCTCCGTCGCCAGCAGGTTGAACTGCGCCGCCGCGTTCCTCGTGTCGAGCACCTCCACTCTCATCCCTAGCTCGGCGATATGTCTCCTCGTCTCCGGGCTCAACGGCATGTTGTGCTTTCCGACTCCAAGGACGAGCATCTCTGCCAGAGAAATTAGTCATCCCGCATGAATCTGCTCGGCCACCGCTCCGTTTGCTCCATTCCCGGCCGTCGACCAGACCACGGACTCATCAGCACCGTCGCGGGGCATCGAGAGAACTCACCCGGGCGAGGCCACAGCAGATCGAACAGCCCAAACGCTTCCCGAGGAAGCTCGAACTGACCCTTGCTGTTCTTCACCGACCTTCCTGTCCGCCTATCGCCGGCATCTTGGCCAGCCCCCGCGTCCAGCAACTCCCACGGCCGCCACGCAAATGCCCTTCCGTTGACGAGCAATGTCCCGTCGCCTCTCGAGATGGTCACCCCGCTGTTGAGTCCGAATCCATCGTGCATGCACACGTCCACGGACGTCGCTGGCGCGGGGGTGCCACCCAGGACATCGAGGTCACTGAAGCTCGTGGGAGGGGGGGCGCCTTTCGGCGGCGGTGGTTGAGACTGTCGAGCTCGACTCGCGGGTCTCGGGGTCCTGTGGAAGTTTCGAACTCGCTCGGCCGCAATAATCCGGCTGCTTGGTGCGACGAAATGGAGATGGTATGGCTTTGCGAGCGACGATGCTGTCAGCGGCCACGGAGGTAGTCTTGAGCTGCTCGCGACTCGCAAAGCAGCAGCCGTCAGACGATGTCGCCGGCAATTCTGCATCGTGAATGTCTCCGCGCAATCCTCACGGGTGTAAGGAGGAGTTGAGATTGGTGGAATCGACTCGCGTGTGTGAGACGAGAGGCATGGAGTGTGGATAGATCTTGGGACGGGCAGATCTAGAGTGGTTCCAATTTTCAAGGGCACGGAAGATATAGTCTAGAATACGTCACTGTGATTGGAGACCCAATTCCCGCCATACCAGAGATTCCACGTGCGAACGCGACGATTTCACCACTCCACAATCATTTGACAATCAAGTCAAATGACGCTCTTCGTGACCTTGACAGTTGCAATCCACCTGGTGTGGTCACTGGCACGCAGCATGGTGGCTGAAGATCTGCTTTCCGCTGATACCGAAGACGGACTCATCGTGATCCCACTTAAATGCACATTCCGGAGCCTCCGGACGTCCCACCGCAAGACGCGACTCCTCGTCCATCTTGCGGGAAGCCTTGACTATTTTTCTTTTGCCCTATGAACACCAAAATAATGAACCCTTGTATTCGCAGTTCCAAGTCCCCTTCCCCCCTTCATTGCCCTTGCTGTCCCGCGCGCGCACAGAAGACCGGAAAATAAATTCACATCAGACGGAGAAAGATTGTATTGAGAAAATTCGCTCGTGGGGTTTTCTCGGCTTGACGGGAGAAAGAAATCGAAATGGTATTGAGTGCATTTATTTCTTCTTCTGGTTCTGCTCCTGCTCCTTGAGGACCTTCTTGACGATCTTCTGCTCCTCAATCAGGAACGCGCGGACGATCCGTTCCTGAACGCAGGTGCCGCATCGAGAACCACCGTAGGGGCGCTGGACCGTCTTCTGGGGCTTGGAGATTTGGGCGTACTCGCGGGGGCGGAGGGCGGGAATCTATGAGATGGGGGCAGGAGTGTCAGCGCCCGTTCAAATTTGTCGATCTTGATGATGGCCCAGGATGGGCCTTGTGCGCCGGGAATCGAGGGACACAGTTGGTTTCTGCTGTCGACGGAGACGTCTGAACCTCGCTAGGTCGTCGGGAAATCGGGCGGCAGGCGATCATTCGTGGTATGTCTCGGAGATGGTCGATTCGTCGGAGTCGTTTCGTGGCCTGGATTGCCGCGCCTCGCGGTTTCGATCCAATCTTCCACCCCCGCACATGCGCTTGACCTGTGGATTCAGAGACTTACACCGGGGAGCTTGCTGCCACAGTCACCGCACTTGGGAGCAGTGCCGCGCTTCTTGATGTGAAGCACACGGAGGGCACCGCCGGGAGTCCTGATGACTCGGGTCCGGTTGGAGCTCGTTTTCCAGCTGCGACACAAACAATGTTATTACTTCTGATCTCCACCACGCGTTCATCGACCCGAGCGTCTTTCGATGGCTGCTTCGCGAGAGAGGGCTTCGCGATCGCGCACAAGACTTGAGGGCTCGAGCAATCGGGGGACGAGAAGAAACTCACCCGTTACGGCGGCGAAAGGTGACTCTGTTGGACGCCATTGTTGCTGGTGATGCTCGATGATTGCGTTGAGTATCTCACCAAAGAAGGCGGAGAGAATTTCGAGATTTGGGGAAATTTTGTGTGGGCGGGATCACGGATCGTGCCCGCTCATCTGGCGAATCAGCGAACCCCGCTCTGGCTGGAGTGGATCCCGTCTTCACTGCACGTGATCTCACCACCCAACGCGCGACGGTGAAGTTCTCGCGCCATTGATGCTTTCGAAAGGGACAACACGCTCACCAGTGGAAACAAGACCTCCCGAATCATATTCAATCTAATTGATTTATTTGGTTTTTAAGAAAGTGGATCTATCTGCAGCGACGCATTGAACGGCTCAGATTCTTGAGCGGCCTAGTTTTGACGCTTCCCAGCCGCCCTCGCATCTTCACTCGAAGCCAGGACTTTCGTATGAACGCCTTCGAAGAGAGGCTTTCAAGATGACTTCGAATTGCCCCACGCCTCTGCATATCCGCAGGGGCTTGCAACCGAGCTCATCTAGGCATCGGAGCAATCAAAGGTGAAATAGGTACCTTTGATGAGGTCGATTGGGGGGAAAAGGAAGGGAGGGGGGG
>NIGD01000004.1:6076637-6087377 GCA_003055185.1 Escovopsis sp. TC | reverse complement strand
GGGGGGGGGAGGGGGGGGCACGCGGACGACCAAGTCAGCACCGAGATGATGAGGCTACGCAGGAGGCACTGTTTGCCCTGTCTGCCGTTTGCTGATTCAAGACGTGATCAGCCGCTCTTGGGTCAGAATTGGAGGACCCCTGGCATCATGAGTCGTCGACGTTCATATTGAACCAGTTCGGGTGGTCCTTGTGCCTCCAAGGTCGAATGCCGTCCGGACTGTCCTTGCGGCTCTTTTCCGCCCGTGCAAGCGCTTGTTTACTGACATCATCCCGCATCAAGTTCGTGAACTCCTGGATCTGCGCCTGAGCCTCATTCACTGCTTTGAGGAAAGCGATAAATTTGACCTCGGCTACGCGGGATGAAAGATGGTCAGCTACAACAGTGAGAGTCCGGGATCCGACGTGACTGACGCGTTGAGGACTTCACGACCAGGGGCTCGAGCATTGTTGGGATCACATCCCGAAGCATGCGCTCCTGGGAACAACAGGGTATCTTAGTCTTTGGCTCTTCTCACCCATCCTCAGGAAGCTTGGGACAGAGGAGAGAATCCGGCCGCGATCACGTACCTTGATATGGAGAAGCTTGAGTCGCTGCATTGCCTCGCGAAGCGCCTCCTCCTCCTGGGCAAGCTGATGCAGAGCGGCCGCATCAGGGGTCATGACAGCGTCGGATGTACTTGTCATGGTCGAGACAGGAAAGCTCTTGGGCGGTTGCGATAGACACAAATGCGGTAACGTTGAAATGAAGTATGTCAAGGTTCCAGCAGCGCCTCGCTGGAAGTTGAAGCAGCACGGGCAACTCCGTACAAGATGCAACTTGCCCTGCCCAATCTTCCCTGCGGCCCTAAACTTAGCGGCAAGTGACCCGATCTTGAGTGGACAAATCTCGGGCAAAGGGCAGCAGAAACAAGTCTCTAGCAAGACAGAAGCAGTCGACGATGGCAGACTCTCGATTCGAGATGCCGGTGGATGACGGTGGATGACGACGGAGATGGGAACTGAAAGACTCCGTACTGAGTACTAGTACTACTCCGTACTACAGTAGTAGTACCTACTAGGTAGGTATCGCTACGTTTAGTACTAGTAGTACTCGTACGGCCTAGGGCAGCCTCGGAGTTTCTTCGGGGCACGCATGGCGTCAAATCATGTGACAGTGTGCATACATGATTCAATCGTACTTCATACTGTGGCTCGAGTGGCCTCCAATTCTACTCGTACTCCGTAGCTCCGCCTCTGCGAGCTTCCCGCTCTCCCCCCAGCATCAAACTCGTGTGCGGAGCATCCAAACAGCCTTTTTTTCCCTTTTATTTCCTTTTTCCTCCCTTGCTCCGTTGTCTCTCAAATCAATGCTGGCCAGCACCGCAGAGTACTAGCTGCTCACGCAAAACGCACGCCAGCGAGGAAAAGGAATGGAAGCAGTTTTGCGAAGCAATAGGAGGGGACAATGGCCGACAAGACCGCAGAAAGAGAGTTCAAAGGCACGAAAGACAAAATATTCTCGGAAGGGGCACGCATTCATGGTTGCGGATGACGGGTAGAAGGTTTGAGTTTGTTCTTCCCGATTTGAGTTTTCAAAATGGGCGGAATCATTGGTGCTTCGACGTGATGATATGTCATGTTGCATCACCTCCTTGCATGTGAGATGGAAGTTGGATGGACACTGAAAACTCGAGTTGCTGGCTGTCCTCGCGCGCTCTCTTGCTCTTTCGCCCTTCTGCTTTCCTTCTAGTCCCATCTCGCTCGGTCTGGAATGCGGGCCCCTCCGGCTCCCACCTTTATCTGATCGGCCGGGTCCAAGAACACAGAGGGAAGCACACCGTACATACGGAGTACGGCTCCAGACTTGATCTGCCTCGACCATCTCTAACCACGAACTCCGTGCAGGTCTGTGCATATACGGAGTACGGAGTACGGAATATATGGACAGAGGCCGGTGCCGCCATCAACCTCGCAGGCTTGCAAGCCGCCGACATCCAGATTCGATGCAGAGACCGGGCCATCGTCTGATAATGAACCCGGTCACAACGCGAGACGGGCAAATGGTATTCCGCCCTACAGGGAAAGAGTTGCCCCTTTTGGGAAGACACAGAGCAGGACAGGTTGTGTGTGGGAGTGTGAGGGGAAGAGTGAAAAGGGTCATAGGGAGGGGGGGGCGTGTTCGTGTCGCCGGCTCATCTGCTCGCGCCGCACACTGTCGTACTCCCCCAGTGAGGTCCATCTCAGATCAACAGCGCAAGCTCTTGAAAAACAACCCTTGATATGAAGATTCGTTCAGTGCTGTCGCAGCCTTCATGGAACGGGGGAAGACAAGCTTCGCCGAAGGAGTGTAAAAAGGGGACTTCCAAGAGGACCTGCCTACGGACTACGGAGTACTCCGTACATCCTGTACATATTATGATACACTGGTGCATATACGGAGTACTCTGTACACTCCTGCTGAAGACTACTACATATCGGATCCACGGCTCTCCGGGCGCAAGTTGACCCCTGTGGTATCCAAATCATATTCCTTTGCAGACGCAACTGGTGCCCCTGTCGTTTCGGTTCAGGGACAAGGGCAGTCTGTCCAGACTCTGCGTGGTGTCCCTGTGAGACTGTGGACGCCCACCAAGGCCGCATTCGGGATGCTCGTCTGGTGATAGGAAGAAAGATGCCTGGGCATCTTCCGTGTCTCTTCATCGTGCTCGTGCGAGTCCTCGTACGAGTACAGAGGAAGTGTGGAGTATACATACGAGTGTCTCCGCGGGATGATGATCTTTTGAATGCGGAGGATCGCTCTCCGCTCCCCTATCGCACATGTATTGCGGTAGGACATCGGTCTGGTTGAGGGCTTGCAACAAGTCGCCCTGGGCGTGACTGGCCGGCTGCCTCTTGGGCCTTTTTTTTATCTACTTCGTTGTGCGAAGTCTTTCACTCGGGCAGACATGCCAGGATCGAGATGATCTAGACCAAAGTTTTCCACCAGGCCATTACTGCAACGTAGTTCTTCGTGCGGCCAAGAGCCGAGAGGCACAGACACCGCAGACACGATCCACGAACTTGGACGGGATGACTGCTTGAACGTATTCAAGGAGGCTTGAAGCCCGACAAGATCGATACCAGTGATCAGATTCAATGAGCGACCCGACCGGAAGGGGGAACTGGGTCCAATGCTACGGAGCATATTCGCTTCGGATCGGCAGCGGTCAGACGCCTTGAGAAGAGGTGGATGGGGAGGCCTGGAGTCCAACTTCAGATGAGGCTGCCACTGCAGGATACCCTATCGTGGATGGGTCGGTGGACGGAGGGTGTGGTGAGCACCTCTGGGACCTCTCCGAAGTGGAAGAAATGCTCCATTGGTGCCATCTCGTTTTCGTCCTCGTCCTCGTTCTCCTATTCGTATTCTTACGCGTAGAAGGCAGATGCCAGCCCAGCGATAGAATTGTGGGTGACTCTCTTCATCGATCCAAGGGATTCAATGCATTGATCCCAGCGTTTGTGCTGCAAATGCATGTAGGAGTACGGCAACCCCACTGTGAGAACATTGGCACACGTACTCCGTACATAGGTACACCCGACCCTCTCGATCCTACTACCCCGTACCCCATCTCCATGGAAGCTGCATCATGGCCGCTCGCCCTTTCCAGTTCGTCTGTTGTTGCCATCTCCAAGATTAGTCGCACCCCACCTCCCTGCCTGCTTCCGGCCGGCTCGAGACCTGGTTTCCCGCGACTACCCCGTACAAGTCACCTTTTCGTGGCAGCAGCGCCCGTAGTACGGAGTACTACGGGGTAGTAGGTAGTACGAGTGCCTCTTGTATGGAGGTCAGTGGGACTGGTGCAATTGGCTGATCGCGCTGGTCTGCCCTCAAGACACCGATCGCCCCGGCTTTCAGATGCATCCATCCATGAGTCCAAGCCTCAAAAATGTTCCAGGCGGAAAGCCATCAGTGCCGCCTCTTCCGCCCGCTTCCCGCCGAAGCCCCTCAAAGGTTGAGACTCCGGTCTACCTGCTACGGAGTACTCCGTAGTTTGTGCGGAACTCAAAACTCGGGAGCAGGTCCCCTCGACTGCAAAGCCCCGAATCGGAGGCGCCACCTCCACAGAGAGATACATTTTGGGCCCCAGCGGCCAGGTACCGCCCACCGGTAGGGCACTCCGTAGGTACTTACCTAGTAGTACTAGTAGGTGCCTCATTAAGGATACTACTTAGTACTAATGCTCGGACTCCGCGCTATAAGTACAAGTACTAGTAGTACTAGTACCTCCGGGGCAGAGGGTAGTTTTTTAGGATATTACAGCAACATTATAAAATTAAGAAAAGTTATAAGAAGGCTTTAAGGCTCTTAGAATAATAATATCTTATATCTATAATACCTTTTTTATATCTAAAGAAGCTTTTTTTCCTTTAAAGGAAGCTTTTGTTACAATTATAGGATAAAACCCTTTTATATAAGTTATAATCCTAAGGAGATCCTATAAAGTATCCTTTAAAACATTCTTCGGAATACCCCTTAGCCCCGTAGGTATATATTTTCTGTACTAGTACCTACTTACTGCAGTACTAAAGGTAGTACTACTAGGTAGTGTTATTACTACTACGACAGATACCTACTAGGAAACAGTACTTCCTAGTAGGTAGGTGCCTACCTCTACCTACTACCTGTAGTACCTGTATTGATAGGCACCTACCAGTACTAGGTGTACTCCCAGGTACTACCTACAGGTACTACTAGTAGTAGGTACCTAGTAGGAGAAGTACTACTCCGTACGGAGTACGGAGTACTAAGTTATAACACCTCTTGCTGCACGTTCCTGCCCCCTCCACCTTCTGTGTCCCCCGAGGCAGGATCGTGCTGCTCGTGCGCTTTGGTACAACGGAAGGCACGCCTCCAGCGCTCCACTAATGACGCCTAAAATCCCCGCCATTTTAGCAGGCTTTTCCTCCCTTGCTCGGAGCGGATCAACACCAAACCTTGAGGCTTTGCTTTGCTTTGCTTTGCTTTGCTTGGCTTCGCTTTGTTTCGCCGATTAGAAAAAAATTCTGACTTGGCCAAGACACCACCTCACTCCTAAGTCTGAACTCTGGGACTTTTGCATACGCCTCTACTGCGACATCCTGGACGGAGTACGGGGTACGATACCCGAAGGATCTCCTCCGTATCCATTTATCGACTTCACGGCCGATTTTGCCCTCCCTTGGAGAGATTCCTGCCGCCTCCCATCCCCCTCACCACGGCCTCCCGTTCTTCTTTCTTCTCCTCCCCCCGATCGCCGACCACGATATATCGATCGATCTCGGTCTCGCTAGCAATCACCGCGAAATCAACTTAAGCTTTTTTCACTCCGCTACCTGTTCGTTTCACTTCCATCCACCCTTCCCCCCCTCCCATCCTCTCTCTCGCGTTGATCGCTCCAAAGCTCGACACCGTGTCTCACCCCTCCATCTCTCAATACACCCCGTCCCTCAGAGCTTCTTGTCTTGTCCTTCACAGAGTGCAAGGTGCTGCTGCGGCGGTACTCCCACTCCACCTATATTACTGCTACCTCTGCCCATACGACGAGTACCGCCCACCACCAGTACCGCCCCTTCTACGGAGTACTACTACTAGTAGTAGTACTACGGAACACTACTACTACTACCTAGGTACTATCACTCCCACCACTCTACAGTATTTACTACTCCCCCTCCATCCTTCGACACGCGAATCAACTCCTCCCAACACAAACCGCCCACCGTCCGGCCTACCGCATCTCTCTGCTCCCTCTTCCTGACTGACGCAACCAAGGAGGAAGGAAGACCTTCAATTCTGGTTGGGAAGTCGCAGAAAACATCAACCAACTCGATTTTGAAGAGAGAAGACAAAAGGCTCGCGCCTTTTGCAAAATCGCCATCGTGGCTGAAATACTCATAATGCCGAATACGCCCCCGCCGGCGATGCAACCTCCGCCGGAGGGCATCTTCAGGACGTTCGAAGACCTGATGGCCTCCGTGCAGCGCGTCGCGCAGCTGCAGGGCTATGGGATCGTGAAGCTGCGCGCTTCCAATTATCGCGACGGGAAGCCCTCTCGCTACGACCTCACCTGCGATCGGGGCGGCGTCAAATACAACAGCACCGCGAAGAAGCGCAATCCGTCCACACGAAAGATTGACTGTCCATTTCGCGCGAAGGCCGTCTGTGAGGTTCAGCTCGGGAACCAGTGGAGATTTGCCCTACAAGATCCCAACCACAACCACGAGCCACGCGTTTCCTGTGGAACTCCCGGCCAGGAGAATGCGCCCTTGGCCACTTCGATCCGCTCCTTCACCAACAAGATCGACCGACTTTGCCACGACATGACGCAGGGATTCCGGCGCATTGAACAGCGCCTAGATCACATCGAGAAGCGAATGGAGAATTTCGAGGCTCGCTCGATGGGATACGAACCTCGCTTCCAGCAGATGGAGCAGAGGCTGTCAGGCGTCGAGGGCCCCCGCATGGATGGCATGGGGATGGACGACGTTGAATCACGTCTCCTGGCCTCGTCAGTCATGTAACAATCAACCCTGTCCACGACAATACACGACGCGGAGCAACCGCAAACCACCACCACCTTCAACCCCTCAACCCCTCGTACCCCGAAATATTGCTTTCAGCACAGCTCGCAAGCGCCGACCAGATGGCTCTTTCTCCCTCTTTGACTTTCCTCCCATGCGACATAAACCTTATCTCGATTTCCTTCCCTGTTCCCTTCCTAGCCTTCCTCCCCCAGGTTGTTGGGGGCGGCAGATGTCAGGAAAGGGCACAAATTTCTCTCCTCTGTTGCGGATCCGAGCTTCGCAGAGGCACTTCGCGGGATCTTGATTCTCACTTCTTCTTTCGCCTCCTCCTCTAGGGACCTTCTTTCTTTTCTCTTCCGTGTGGTCTTTCTTGATGAGGGCTGGAGGAACTTGGCGTTTCGGACGGATGACAGAGCTTGTTGTCCCTTGTCTTTGCCCTTTTTCCTATTCCGTGTCTCTTTTGCCCTCCTAATTCAAAGATGATACTACCACGCTGCGCAGCATTGCAAGACCGCAGTGAAATTGTAGATCAGGGCACGCAAACGCTCACCCCGTCTTCCATTGCCATTTGACACCTCTCCTTGCCCCTTTCCGTGCCAGATGACGCGAAGGCCACGCTCCTGCGTCTTTGTTCACCGCGGCAGAATTAGCAGTGACACGCGGGTGGTTCGGTCCCTCCAGAGAGCAACTAACACAAATGCGGTGGCAGCAGGAGAGTGACTGACGGATCCCAGGACAGTGTGAGCCGAAAATGATGGTGACGATGGATGATCGCGAGGTGGCAGAGGACGCGATAGAGTGCCACAAACTCCTGCTACAGGTACTACGAAGTAAAGCTACTATTCCCACTATACCTCCATTCATCGTTCTCCGCTCCCCACGCATGTTCGTCGTCCTCCGTACCCAGTACCAGTACATCTCCGCGTCCCCAACCTAGTACTAGTAGTAGTACTCACTTAGTACCGACTATAGTATTACCAGACACCTACTACTCCGTACCCCGTACTACTAGTAGTCAAGCAAAGCCAAGATAGCGGAGTAAGCGTAGCTTTTACGAAGCTGAGGCTTTGCTTTATTACTAGAGAATTTAGCGCACCGCTACTACACTTCTGCGCTACAATCTCTTTTCTAGGCCTCTAATTAGCTCTAGAAAAAAGTTATGCTAGTCTCTAATTAGTCTGTTAAAGTTGCTGTAGGTCAGTAGCCTCTGATTAGCTGCTAGGGGGGGGGGGTTTCTGGCGACCTTGGTGCTTTGCTTGCGACTTTTGCCGCGCTGTATGGCGCGGCAATCACTTGTACTAGTAGTTGGTAGAAGCCAATGCGCACGTACTATACGGAGTACTACGGATTATTCCGTAGGGTTGTCAGGCTGGGCCAGCAGCTAGAGCTTTGTGGGCTTCATTTTGATACTTGAACAGTTTCACTCCACTCCACATGGCTCGGGAAGGATCTTGGTGGTCAGACTGTCCGATGCAGAACGCCAGCCATGCCGCCCATCTTGGCCTCCCTGGCGGATCCTGCGTTGCTTGGCAGGCCGAGGTCGAGGTCCGAAGGCACGAGCATGGACCCCCGCCAAAGGTATGAGGAGAGTGCATGAAGGGAGCAGGGAGAGCCCAGACGCTTGGGACAAGAGCTGTCACTGATCATGGATCAATTATGTATGTGTCCAGCTCAATACCAGATACCGGGTCTCCGTCCGAGTACGAGTCTGGACCTTGTGCCCCGTGCTCTGCCTCGGCGCCTCAGAGGAGCAAGGAGGTAACAGGCCAGAGAAACACACATGACCCGTACCTCTACCTGTAGAGCTCGCGGTGCCACATCTTCATTGGAGTGTGAGTGCGTCCATCTCCCTGCCTCAAGACCGCTCAGGAACATCTGCGAAGTCCCGAACTGGGGTTGGACCTTTCCTGCAGGTGGTCTTTGAATGTGGAATGCGAGGGGGACTGCGTCGAAGTCGGAAGGTCTCGTGAGGAGGCGGACCGCAAAATAAGCCTGAATGGAATTGAGATGACGATACCTCTACGACAGAGTCCAGAATTGTCCATTGAAGCTGGAAAACGTCCACCACGTCAATCAGGGCGGCGTCCCTTCGTGGTACAGAGTTCTTCAGCCGCGTTTGTTGCATCGCAGACCTCGACACTGCATCCAGGCGGGTGCCGTGTTGCGAGGCCGGTACTAAGCCCGAAACAGGGGCCCCTCCATCACAGTTCAAAGGGGGGAGAGCGGGCAGCACGTCTCCACATTGAAAAATACACACCCAGGTGCGATCATCCCCAGGGTTCAAGTTGGCCCCACAGCTCCTTCCTGCACGCGCAGAGCCTGGGCCCGAAAGAAGGGAAAGGAGCTCCACGCCTCCTTCCGTTCCCCGTCATATGACATCAGTGCGTCCTTGCTCGGCCGTACCTACCTTAGCGGACGTGCGAAGACAGTGAGTAGTATCCATGCTGTCAACCTTGAAACCTCGCATCGCGCCTCGAGTCATGGCACACGACCTTCTGTCAACACTGGCTGGGTCCCAACGCGGCGCACCCTCGCACACGCGCACCCCCTCTCTCTGGACCGCCCCGCCCTTCCCCTCCTCATGCTCCTCCTCCTCCAACCACCGCCACCACCCTACCACCACCAGACTCGGACGGCGGGCCTGCTTTGTGGCGGCCCGGCATAGTCACTGTTTCTAACTCGTTGACAGGCAGGGGTTCGTCTGCCGGGCTGGTCTCTACTACCTGATGAGTATTACTTACCTACTAGTAGTAGTACGGAGTACCACTAGGTACGATACAGACTCCTACGGAGTACGGAGTACATACGGAGTACGGAGTACACGGACAATAGATAAGCGTTCACACTGCCCCAGGAACAACGGGAACCGAATCGAGAATGGATTCAAGAACTTGTCTATACGCCCCAGTCGTTCTTCTCGTCCACGATCTACCAGTACTTCACAACAAGTCGGAGCGAGCGGGGCTAGTGTTGAATACTACCATGCTATCGGGCAAGCATGGATGTTTGGGCTGCTCAAAAGCCTCAATGCACAAGACAAGGTCCCGCGCAATTGGTTTGTTCCTGGTTTTTGCTGCTGTTAGTCGGGTGCAGGCTGACCTGCACCTCTGGTTGGGAAGACGAAAGACCGGGCCCAGCGGGCACTGCATGTGGCTCGACGAAGAGAGCGGTCCTGATTGATGGCCCCTTGGGTGCTTGAGGGTCAAGGCATCGAGAGTTTCGAGGATCGGATCAAGGAGATTTCTGCTTTGATATCGGCCGGGCTCAAAAAGTGGCTAGAACAAGAACACGCAACGTGAGGTGAAACTGAGACACGGACGAGACCAGCGGGTCCCAAAGACCGGGCATTTGGAAGATGAGAAAAAGCAAAGAATGCCCCGAAACAAAATGGGCCTCTCGATGTCGACAGGGTGGAGAAGGAAGCGCGGACGTATCGTGGTCCGCCACTCCTTTCTATGGCGGGCATGGATGGGGGAAGATGAGGAATCTAGGCTGCTTGCATCACTGCCGACGCTGTATCACCGACAGACCACGGCCGGAAGGGTAAGACAGGTTTTCTTCTACTAAGGGGCATCACCGGCCTGGACCTGAACGGTTGGCCCTGGACTATGCCCATTTGTGGATTGAAGAAAGTACACACTATTGAAGTCTCACGAGAAGGCAACAATGGATGGCGAGTGACGACAGGCCTCGGGAGCTCAAATCCGGTGCTCCTGAATGATTCAAACGCTACTGGGTGATCTCATTGTGGGCTGACTACGTTGAGAGCAGGCCGAGATGGAATTCCAGGGGAAGTGAGGAGATTCTGCGTCCGCATGACGACCTACTCCTAAGTACTTCCACCAGAACATTCTTCAGCGGCAGAGATGCTCTGATGGGATTTCGATCTGCATGTGGGGAATGCGGCAATCCCGCCATCGAGAAAGCAACTGCTCTGCATTCCTCTGCGCTCTGTCCACCGCATGTTCGGCATACTCCAGGGCAACTCGCAAGCCAAGATGGGCAGTCATCTCGATCTCTCGGTCAAATGATGGACCAGCACCACAACCCCTCTCCACCGACCCACTTTCTCGCGCCCCGAAGATCATCGGGAACAGGCCCCGGCTCGGCTGCTCGAGCAAAACCAAGGGAAAGCTCTGTCCGTTTACCGCTCAACAATGTTCTCCTGCTTCTCCCCTTTCTCTGTTCGTCCGCGGGTATCGCTTTCTACCCCCCCCCCC
>NIGD01000004.1:6062930-6076625 GCA_003055185.1 Escovopsis sp. TC | reverse complement strand
CCCCCCCCCCCCCCCCCCCGCCCCCTTCTTCTTTCCCTCATCCACAATCAGCCCCGCCCTGGTCTGATGAATGCCGGGGGGTTCTAGAGGCGGACTATGACATTCGGATTGTCGTGTCACCTGGATGGCCCTGAAATATGCGCGCGACCAGGGATCTTCTGAGTGGTCCGAAAAGCTTTCAATGCTCAAAAACGTGGCTCCGTCGATGCAAGACGAGACATGCGCTCACTGCTACAAGCATGGCGACAGGCGCTGTGAAAAACCGGATCGAGAGAACTTTTTACATGCTGTCTGTTCCAGGAGGGTCCGAGGGTCAAGCTTCCAAGCCCCTAAAAAGGCAGTCATTCTCCATCTGCCAAGGGATTGATGCGATCGAGAAGCTGGGAAAGGCCGAAGAGCGTGATCAGGAGGCAAGATGTCTCGGGGTCTGGCTGCTTTCGTCTCGCGACGAGGATCGCTCTTGTTCATGCGGTGATGTGAGGCGGGGATTGGTCAAATGAAACGCGCCCACAAGTTTCTGCCTCACCATCTGCTTTCGCCGGCAAGTGCTCTTACTGGAGCCGGTACGGGGAAACGACTCACATCGAGTCAGACAAACAAGTGACAGCAAAAGGCGACTACCACGGGTGGAGCAATCTCGGGCCGAGATACTCTTTGAGAACGTCCCCCCTCCCTTTTCTCTCCGGGTCGGCTATATTGGATGCTTCGCGGCGTGTGTACATATGTCCCACAAAGAGGAGATGTATGTATGCATCTCATCCACGTCAGAACAAGCACGCATGGCCCCGCCGGGCGCGTGAACCCAGAAGCACACACACACAGCGTTACACTCCTTCACCTTGTCACAGCAGGGGTGGTAGTCCCGGAGCAGTCGTGATCATGACTCGCTCTCATGAAGAGCACAGTCGGTGATGGCACATCGGGCTGTCATGCTCTATGCGGTGACTACTGCGCGCCTGTCATCGCCTCCTTCTTTCTTGGTACGTGGCTGGGATAACTTTGAGAGGTCCATCGGTCATGACACCCCTTTTCGATACACCTCATTCGTTATTCCCAGCCGAGCTCGAAACGCAGCTCCTGGATTCTACCCGATACACAACGGATCTGATCAGAGTGTGCCAGAAGGGGGAGGAAGTTGGGGGAGGTACCTGTGGTCAGGGGATGCGAAGGCCCTGTCTGTGGCCTTGCGTTGCTTTGTCTGTGGCCTTGCTCGCTTGCAGCGGTCACCAAGACGGGGCGAGCTCAAGCAGTTCCGCGTCTTGACAGAGGATGCCTTGAAGGAGTTCTATCTGCATGATGATGAACCAGCAAGATCGGGGAAGGGGCCCAAGGATTGTCTGATGCGCGACAGTAGTGCCGCGACTGAGCTCAATTCAGGATGCTCACGGGCCAACTGACGGGCGATCACGGTGATGCCTTGATCGAGATGCAACGGAGAGAATTCGATGTGCAGACAGGTGACGCCTGTCAGGTCCTCGGATGATTGCGGTCGTCGAGGTCCCAAGCTCAAATGTTTGATCCCCCTTTTCATTGAATATTCAATTGCACCACATACAGTGCCTACCCTACATTCGAGGTGCATCATCAACATATGCTTTTCATCAAGGACGTGGTCAATGTGGTTTGCGAACGCTTTCATCGCATACCTAGGACATTGTAGAGCCAAAGAAAGAGACGTATGTATGAAAAGCGACATGTGGGCGAAAATCACCCAAAGAAGGCCTCGTGCTTCGGGATGGGATGAGTTGAGAGGGCGTGCCTGATCTTGCGTCGTGTGTTCTGTGCCCCTTCCCGCATTACGACTGTGCATATGATTACGGAGTACGGAGTAGATCCCGCCAATTTGCGCGCAGTCCAATGTCCCGCTTGATGATCACCGAGGGTCTCGTCAAGCCATTGGGCATCTGCCTCCCCTGATGGCCGTCCGCAGGGGAACCACGCAATCCCACGGAGACCGCGCCTTGGTGAGAGGCCGATGTTGTCGTCTGGACATACCTTGCCCTGACCGAATCTTTACCCGAGATGTCTATTACATAGTATCGTAGCAATCCTTCGAGGACGTTCTCGAGTAAGAGACAGTTTCGGCTACAGGAAAGCCGAAATCACATGACAGAACTCCTGAGACCTGGCAATTGGTGACTCGATGACGCTGGGGTCCATATTGCGGAACTGCAGATAGAGGATGCCCATGAGCTTCCTCATACAATGTCCTTGGAAGGTCATCACCGCCAGCCCGACCACTTTGCCCCGAGACTGACTGGGTCATCGAGAAGAGCTCGTTGGTCGTGACTACAGTGGGTAACTGGAACTCCTCCTCAACGCCGCCACATCTTGGTGTATTACTCCGGACTCGACATTCCTCAGCCCTCCTGAGCGATGAAAAGTGTTTGTTCTTTACCTGCGCGTTGTGGGCAGGCAGGCCGTCCTTTTGAATCACTGTGTCAGCAATGATGTGCCCGTCAGAACCACCGTGGCCTTTCTCCAGACCCTCCACCTTAGGACGCAGTATTCAACCCCAGGTCCAACTCTCGAATTCAGCAACCGATGCGTCGTGGATAAATCAAGTGAATCTCATATCATGAGGGAAGCTCAGATCATGGCAGCTGCAGACCAGCATGTTGATGGCTTTCGTTGACGATGATGGCCATATGTTGACGCTGCAAGTATGCAGTGTCGTGCCCAGATATTGAAGTGATTGACTAGTATTGCCGGGAAGAGGCAGGGCAGAGGCAAGACAATGGATCTAGATCCAATGCGGGCTGAACCTTGAATGAACGTAGAAGGCGTCTCGACTACGTACGACGTGCGAATACGGAGTACTGCCCCTCCAGACCTGATCACGATAAGTCTCAATATCTCAAAGTAGATATCAAAGTTCGGAGTGCCTACCTAGAAGTACTAGTATGTATCAAGATGATGGAGTAACTCGGTAGTGAATGGAATTGCTGATTGAATCTGTACTCATACTCGTACGGACTCGGATCGAATATTCGACAAACAGACTGTAGCATGGATGCGACCTCTCCTTGCTCATGTCCGCAAAGTATCCACGGGACGACCGAATCGGGTACCTATAATGACTGCGATGCGAATGCACACGATATTGCTAGGGAATGTTTGAGCGCCTCAGGACTAAGGCATGAGATCTTGAAGCCCGGGAAACGGCTCAGGATTGCGGGGTCTCAGTGCCAACATTGGATGCGGCACTTCGCAGAGACATGAAGGGTCCAAGCCCGACGTTGAAACTGGGCCGCACGCCAAAGCAGGGCGAAGCAACTGCAACGATTGACATTACCTACTACTACTCCTTAGTATCATCGTCATCATGGGAAGCGATTCATGGCCCTTCCTCCTCACAGGAATGCCGCCTGTACGAGTAGATTGTTCTTCATGATGTGGTGCAGAGATAGATGGAAACTCGGAATCCTTCTGGCTTAGCATTCAAAGCCGCAGCCAGTACGAGTACGCAGCTAGAGGCAGCGGCTCGGTGGCTACTACCTAGTAGGTAGTAGGTACGGAGTAAGATCAATAAGATCGAATTCGGGCGAGCCAACATAGTAGTACACTACTGTATGTAGCCTGCGGGGCGAGCTACGGCCAAAGCTCCCCCTCCCAACCTCCAGTCCGCAGTGGCATCATCACCGTCATCCATCTTCCTCTTCATCACCACCCTCGCCATCATCATCATCCCAATCATCTGCGCTCCAGATTCCTGACAAGCTCTGCCGATCAGACGATTTCAGAGGCTGACGAAATAGCAACAGCTCGACCCAATGTCGTTCTTCGACTCGCTCTTGCGTGCCAAGGAGAAGATTGAAGCCAAGATCGAAGAGCAGCTGAAACCCTTCCAGGACGGGAGTAGCAGTTCTGGTGGAGGCGGAGGCGGGCCGCCATCCATCCCCCCAAGGCCGGCTCATCTCTTTACCCAATATGCCCATCCCGGGCCGCCTCAGCAACCGCTCGGCGGCGCCCCCCACTTCATGAACGCCGTCTACTTTCCGTCCTGGGCGATTTACAAGGACAAGACGCCAGGGAGCTTGGACGCGAGCAGCGTGACCCACGTTTTCTATGCTTTCATCGGGTAAGGTCCCTTCTCCCTCAAGTATGATGATGCCATAGCCTCCTCAGAAACCTATCAGGCTAATCAAGTGTCGACCATGTGCTGGTCTCTTCGCGGATGGGAAGTGTAAACGAGGATGGCAGTCTTCGCGTAGGTCATCTTGTGCTCAAGCTCAACTCCCTACTCAGAACCACCCGCGTTGACATTTCTTCTCTACAGCACTTTGACGAGTGGGCAGACTTGAACAAGGAGGTGGATGGCGAAAAGGGATGCCTCGCCGCGTTGGCCAAGCTGAAGAGCAGGAACCCCAACCTCAGGACCGTTCTGTCCGTAGGAGGCGGCACGGGCAGCAAAGAATTCCCTGCTCTCGCGGCCAGCGAGGACGCCAGGACTCGGTTCGCTTTTGAGGCTCGCCAATTTTGCGATCGACACCAGCTCGACGGCATCGACAGTAGGTCTTGTCCCCCCAAGCCCCTCCCTATTTCTCCAAAAGGAAGGGACAAGGATAGAAAGCTGATGGTGGGAACAGTCGACTGGGAGCACCCGCAGAACGAAGAGCAAGGAAACCACTTCCTTCGGCTTCTCGAGGCATGCCGAGAGACCTTGCCACCCAGGACACACATCCTGACCACGGCCCTGCCCGTGGGAGAATGGGTCCTCAGACACCTTGATCTCCATCGCGTTTCTCCCCTCATCGACTACCTCAACCTGATGGCCTACGACTACACCGGTGCTTGGACGCAATCTTGCGGTCACCAGGCGCAGCTCCACGTGCCCCCTTCTGTCCACCCCGAGCTCAGCCACTGCGGCTCCAAGGCCATCGACTACATCCTCTCCCGGGGCTTCCAGTCGCGCCAGCTCGTCCTGGGAATTCCCAACTACGCACGGTATTTTCCCCGTGCGCGAGGGCATGGCGATCGATTCGAGGGCGCGGGCGAGATGGAGTACTGCGACATCCCGGACGAGTGGGTGCAGAGGGCGTACGTCGACGACAGAGCCGTAGCGGCGTGGCATATGGACCACGACGAAAAGGGGTTCGTGTCCTTTGACGTCCCGGCGACGGTGCAGATGAAGGCGAGATTCGTCAGGGCGCGGGGGCTCGGCGGCCTCTTCTACTGGACCTGGACTGGGGATAAGCAGGGTCCTCTGAGCTTGGTGGCTGCGGGGCGATATGCTCTCGGGTCATGAGACCACACGCTCGGCGGCCATTCGACGAAGACAATGTCGGGAATGATGGTCGGTGCGACATTCCGTGTGCCACGCGAGGCTCAGCTCCGGAGGCAGCCCTGTGCAGCCATGCGCCTTGTACCATACCTAGACGGAGTCGCGATTGGATCTGTGAATGCGCATGTACGACGCAGGTTGGCCTCTGCTCGGCGTCTACCGCTGACGCGGCGCCTCGATGAATGCCGGTCAATCACGGCCTCCGTCAGCTTTGTCTTTCCTAAATCTTTGGTTCCGGTCATCGAGTTGCGCTTGCCTCGGGTATCTGATTGTTTATCATACATGTATCCATCTATTCCTCCTCCTCCCGCTTCCTCTCCCCTGTGCTGCTGCCGACCACAGCCTTCAAGATTTTGCTCGAGTTCAACACTCCTCCGTATAACTCTCTTTCTCATTTCCGAGAAAGACAACATGCATCGCTTGAGTCAGTCGACTTGACCATCAAGGAGGCACCAACAGACCGGAAAGACAAAGGCAAGAGGACTTGAACAACCGGACATCGTGACTCGACTGACCGCAAAGCCTGCAGACATCGTCAGCCGCGAAGGCCAAAGACGAAAACACGAACGAGCGTATCGCGAGCAAGATATCGGCCAAGTAAGACTTCAAACCCAAGTCTCGAATATCCCACAGTCATGGGCCTCGTCTGGGCAAAGCATTTTGGCGGGCGTCGCTTCGGCACGAGCGTCTGGGTTGATAAACATGGCGTGCATCGCGGGCCCTGGAGGTTCTCACTTGGTCGATTCAGCTGCTTCAGAGGGTGAAGCGCCGCGACCGCCTTGATGTAGCCACGGCTTTCAACATTCTCTTTTTCATACCACAATCATATGTCATGCTTCGATGACATTCAACCAAGAGGCATGGGTCTGCTTTCAAGCCCTTCAAGGTTGTTTCACGAGCATCCATTTTGGAATGGAGATCGGGGGGGCCATCGAACAGCCAGGTTGTGGTAGAGTTTGATAGATGCACTTACCGGGGCTAAGCCCCCTCGATACTTGCATCTATTGCTTTCAAGAGGTTCAATGCCAGCGCCTTGGCGATGTTCCTCAGCCTGGAGCTCCCGCCTCCTCGTGCTTCCAATCCAACCTCAACTCTCGACGCTTCGTCCGCATCAATTGCCCGCGAGAGGCCGTTCTCGAGTGATCATTGTCTTGTGCATGTCATTGATGCATCTATTCTTCTATAAGGAATGGCCGTCTTGACATTTACGCTCAGCGAGGAGGCCGTGACGGCATTGCGCGATGCCCTCATCTGTTTGAATAAATTCAGTGAAGATGTCTCCCTCGAAGCTCGCAAGGACTCGGTAATTTCGCCGTTCAACCCATTCCCTATGCCAATACCGCTCAATTCCGGCTCTTCTCCACCGTGTGCTTGCATGCTGACCAGCTCCAGTTCATGCTCACCACGCTGAACACGTCCAAGTCGGCCTACGCAATCTTCAAGTTCGCATCGAACAGGTTCTTCTCGCGCTATCAATATCAAGCTACAGCCCAGCATCGCGACAGATTCAACTGCTCGCTCTACATCAGGGTCTGTCTCCCTTATTGTTCTCGCTGAAGGGTATCTTTTCTCACGCCCAATTCTGTGTTCAGTCCCTCATTTCCCTGTTCCGAAGCCGCTCCTCCCTGGATGCGCAGAAGGACCCTGAGAAGTCGAGCCTCATCGAGAGATGCGATGTCTCAATTGAGGATGGCGAGGGCGTCAAGAGCCGCTTCATCGCCCGCATCGTCTTCAGAAACGGACTCACGTCGACGCATCGTCTGCCCTTCGAGGCTGGGGTACCCGTGCACGCCAAGTTCAGCCGGCAGGAATCGCCACATCACTGGAGCATCTCGTCCCGAACGCTGAGGCAGCTGATGGACCACTTCGGCCCCGGAATCGAGTATCTTGACATCAATACGGATGGCCATCATGTCAACTTCACTTGCTTCAGCGAGAAAACAGTGAGCGAAGACGGTATGTCACCTCGTTCACTTTCAGTGCCGCGAACCTGCCTCTGACTGGCCCCAGCTGTATTGAAGAAGCCGCTGCAGACATCGATTTCTGTCGAGGCCGATGAGTTCGACGACATTGACGTTGAGGATAAGCTCCACATCGTCATCTCCGTCAAGGACTTCCGCGCTATCATCCAGCATGCTGGAATCACCGGCAACGCCATCGCCGCCCGCTACTCCCTTCCCGCCCGTCCGATCCAGTTCTCCTATTCCAGCGATGCCATTTCATGCGAGTTTCTTATCATGACGGTCGGAGAGAGGGGCAGCAGCAACCCGACGCAGAAAACGAAGAAAAGCGGTGCCAAGATGGGTGCTCGGGATGACAGGCCTCGTCTGGAAGCCATGTCTCGCAGGGAGAGCTCGGGTCCGTCCGGAGTACCGCGCCAGCAAAACCCGGCACCACCACCACCACCACCACCACCACCACAGCGTCACCCCATCACGCCGCTCGCAGCGCCCGCCATGGCACAACAGTCACGGAATCCCGCGCCACGAATGGGGCTCAACAGCGTCGGGGCAGGCGCCTCTCGTCTGGGCGCGTTCGACTTGCGACCCTCTCAGAGATTGCCACCACCAACGCTCAGATCAGAGGGCTTGTTCGTCGAGGATGAAGGATGGGAGCCTGTCCGGGACGACGCCGAAGACGACGAGGAGAATGCCAAGCTGGAGTGGGATCACAGCGCCGATCCCGTGAGTGGACCCCCCCTCCCCCCCCTTTTCCACCTCTCTCCCCTTTTTACCCTGGCCGGAGCAAGCATTGGATTTTCTGCTGACTCGGCACAGGACGCGACCATGCGTATGACGGACCTGGAACGACTGAGGGCGAAAGAAAGTGCTCGTATAATGGAGAGCACAAGTGCGATGGAGGGTAATGATGCAAACATAAACGAGTCCACTTATTTGGACCCAACACAGAAGCTGTCCGAGGTCCAGGGCCTGGCTCTCTTTCCTGATTGAGATAGTTGTGGGCGATGCCCTAGCATCCGCAAGATGGCGAGGAAGACTGCTTGCTATGTGGACTTGATACAGATCCAGCTCGTTGCGCATCCAGCCCCGATCCTGTCAATTTGACAGCCCGGCGGAATGTATTTTGACGAGGCGATCACGTTCCACCTGCCCCTGACAATGTTGTCCTCCACTTGTGGGCCACAATTCCCGTGTTCGCTCCATCCCCAAGCAAGGACATCTCCTTGATCTGAAAGCGCGACGGCATGTTCACTGCCGACTGCCAACCTGGCCAGCTTTGGCAGACCGGGCGGTGGCAGTTGGCCGTGGTCATCTCGCCCCCATGCGGTCAGACTGCCGTCCGCAAGCAAGATGTAGAAATTTCCCCAGCTCGCACCGACGTTGATCCAGGGCGAAACTGTCGATGGCGCCTGCGAGCTCAAGCTCCACTTGTCCGACCCGAGGATGCAAATGTTCCCACTGTGAGGCTCGCCGAGCAGGCACGTCGACTCCTTGGCACAGGCTGCCCTGGTGATCTTGAAGTCGACCCCGCTGATCCTCCGTGGCGCGTGGATGACTGCGTTCGGCTCTCCAACCTGTCCCTTTCGGCAGTTTCCCCAACCGTAGGCATCTCCGTTGTCGAGGACCACGACGACATGCTCCATGCAGGCCGCCAGATCGACGATCTCGGTCCCCGGTGGCGGGAAGTCCTTGATCTGGGACGCCAGCGGGGACCGCACGATGAACTCTCCTAGGCCCAGCTCGCCTTTCAAGCCGACACCCATACAGATTATCTGGGTCCTCCTGCTCTCAGCGTCACGAGCAACGACGATGGAAGATTGCCACGTCGCCGCCACGAGTGCAACCGGTCCCACTGCTTCCTCGGCGTCGCCCGTCCCCCTGGAGAATCTGACTCGCTGAAAGCCCGGCGCATTCAAGCCGGGGCCGAGACCGCAGGCGCCAGTGGAGAAATCGCCGCTCCAATACAGCTCGCCAGACTCGCTGAGCAGGAGGGTGTGATTTCCCCCGGCCGCGATCTTCACGATGGGCGTCGATGGCGGATCGGGATGGAAGAGCACTTGCTTGGGGACAGAGACGTCCTCCTTGTGGCCGATGCCCAGCTGGCCCGAGCTGTTGGACCCGATGGCAAAGACGGCATCCATTTCCCGGCAGGAAGAGCGGGAACACGTCGACGGCAGTAGAGAACAAGATCCTGTGAGGATTCAAGACAGTACCTTTCTCCCCGAGATCCTGATCAGCGTGGAATTCTCGCACTCGAGCGAAGTCGGATAGCGCATATCGGTGGCCCGCCATTGCGATTATCGTCACCGATCAGGTACTACTACTACTACTACTAGGTAGTAGTAGTACTAGTACCGATACTAAAGGAGGTACAGTACTCGTACTACGTGTGCCTATCAGGTATTCCGTACCGGTACCTACCAGCACTCCGTGCCTGCACTCCTAGGCACATGTTCCTTATCGGATAACCCCACTTTTGATACCAACTCAGGCCCGACCATAAATTTTCCGAACATTCTTTTTCAACCTCCATCCTTTTCTTCTTCCTCTTCTCCTCCATCTCCATTTTCTCTTCCTCCCCCTCCGCGCTCTTCCATTGGACCGATTAGACAACACGGGAAAGGCTTGCCCCTGATTCTTTTGTGTTCTTCTTTCTGGTCGGCGGCCAATGCGACTCTGATCGCAGTCGCCCGCGCTCGGCTCGCAATGGCTTCTCCCACCCCGGAGGGCGCTGTCCCGCCCGGGATGGAAAATTTCGTTGTCGGATTGATTGGCATGGGGGACATGGGCAGGATGTATGCCGAGAGGCTTTCCTCTGCAGGCTGGAGGTAAGCCGCGCGTTTGAAGCAACCCGCTCTCCCTTCCTGCCCATGAGCATCACCAGGTAAGCCATCTTTGCTGCCCCCGTTGCCCCTACACTTTTCCCTTCCCTCACCACAAGAAAGACAAGATGCCTTCCCATCTCCTGTGCCCGCCCCCTGTTTGGTGTGATGACTAGAGCGCATTTGGCTCGAGCACCGTTCAAGACCGTCCTGGCATCGTTCCGGTGACTGGATCATGTCTTGCGCTCTCCATGATGAAAACGCTTGCTACCTTTACAAACTTTGTCTGAACCATTCAATCCCCTGTTTCACTTGGTCTCTCTCACTGTGCCTGATTCACTTCTTGCAATGGGTGGACTGAAAGCTGACAGGCTTGGATAGATGTCGAGAAATAGATCTTTCAAGGGTAAAGAGTGATGAGGAAGCAGACCGACAAGAGGGCAGCGTACTACCCAACGATGATCTGACTGACACCGCACCCGGCATAGAATCCTTGCCTGCGACAAAGAAGATAAATATGATAGCTTGAGAGAAAAATACAGCGGAAATGTACGCCAATTGTGCTCAGTCCGACATCATATTTCCTCCCGTCCGAGACATGATACCCTGCTTCTTTTCGCGTCGGTCTCGCTTTCGTTGCTGGTGTCCCTTGTGCTAAATCTTATTTCTGTCTCTCGCCATTTCTCTCTGTTCTTTTTCTCCTCCATAGAAGAACATTGAGATCTGTCGCAATGGGCACTTTGTTTCCCGCGCGAGCGACTATATCATCTACTCGGTCGAAGCAGGCGTGATTGACAAGACAATCGCCCAATATGGCCCCTGTAGGCTTCCCTTTTTTTCCATCCACCTCCTCCCTCCCTTTCCTTCTCGCCTCCCTTCTCCATGCTCTCTGGACAGCGATTCTGAGAAACCCCGCCTTCGGGAATCGATGTAGCTACCAAAATGGGCGCCATCGTTGGCGGCCAGACATCCTGCAAGTCTCCCGAGATCCTCGCCTTCGAAGCGCACCTCCCCGCCGACGTGAGCATCATCTCGATCCACTCCCTCCACGGGCCCGGCATCGACCCGCAGAACCAGCCGCTCGTGCTCATCCAGCACCGTGCGCCGGACGCGCACATGCGCAAGGTCGAAGCCGTGCTTGCCTGCCTGCGCTCCAAGTTCGTCTACCTTACCGCGAAGGAGCACGACCGCATCACGGCCGACACGCAGGCCGTCACGCACGCCGCGTTCCTGTCCATGGGCAAGGCTTGGCACGCCAACAAGCAGTACCCGTGGGAGCTGTCGCGCTACGTCGGCGGCATCGAGAACGTCAAGACCAACGTGATGCTGCGCATTTACTCGCAGAAGTGGCACGTGTACGCGGGGCTCGCGATCCTCAACCCGGAGGCGCGCCAACAGGTCGCGCAGTACGCGCGCAGCGTGACGGAGCTGTACAAGCTCATGCTCGAGGAGGACCTCGAGGGTCTGACGACCCGCATCCTCAAGGCGCGCGACGCTGTCTTCGGCCCCTCCGCCGGGGGCGACGCGGCAGTAGCAGCAGCAGCAGCCCCGCCACCCCTGATCGAGCCCGATATCCTCTCTTCCTTCTCCCTCGGCGTGCCCTCGCCCGAGTCGCCCCCGGAGCCCAACAGCCACCTGTCCCTGCTCGCCATGGTCGACTGCTGGGCGGCTCTGCGCATCGTGCCGTACGACCACATGCTGTGCTCGACGCCGCTCTTCCGCCTGCGCCTCGGCGTCACGGAGCACCTGTTCCGCAACACGCCCCTGCTGGAGGAGACGCTGCGCACCGCCGTGCAGGACAAGCGCTACCGCAGCGACGACCTCGAGTTCACGTTCGCGGCGCGCGGGTGGGCCGAGTGCGTGACGCTCGGGCATTTCGAGACGTGGGAGAAACGCTTCGTGCACACGCAGCGCTTCTTCGAGCCCCGCTTCGCCGATGCCAAGATCGTGGGAGACAAGATGATGATGAAGGTGCAGGAAAGCATGGACACCAGGGGCGCGGACGCGGCCGCGACCGTGCTCCGGACCAAGAGAAAGCACGAGTCGATGGAGGAGTCGGAAGCCTAAACGATCTTTCCTACTACTATCTTCCATTACAAAATTATCCTATCTACTCCGTACTCATTCTATTGATCAAAAATGTCAGCCCAGATGCATGCCTTGTTTGGACAACGCAAGGCATGATCTACTTCTTCATACAAGTAACATTCCAGGAGACCATTCGCCTGAACGCCACGCGGCAACTGACGCTCATCGGGAAGGAATTCAGAAGAACAAAAGGCAAAAAAAAAAAACAAAGAAGCTTCAAGACGCCCGCACGAGGGCCAGGCAAGGTCAATCAAAGCCCCCGCTAACGTCAGAAATTGGATGGATATTTGAAAATTCGCTCATGCCCCGGTGATGCCGTCCGGAGCGCCGAGCTCGACACTCTCTTCCCGCACAGCCTCCCCATCCCCTTCCTCGATTGCAGAGGCGGCGATACTCCCATCTTGGCTCGCATGAGCGGAGTCGGCTCCCTCAGTCGTCTCGTTGCCGCTCGAGTGGCCAAGAAGATGCCCAGCGCCTCCCTCCATAAACCCCTCGACACTGGGCAAAGAGGAACGTGAGCTCGACAAGCTGGTGTCCAAGACTCCGGTGCTTGCGCTGGATGGTGTTGGGGGCGGTGTCAAAAGCGAACCTGTCAATGGGCCAGGCTCAGAGGTGGTGGAGTCGTGATCCTTGCGATTGGTTCCAACCTCCAGACTGTCGATGGAGACTTGTGTTTCCCCTGGTGTTACTGGCTGCTCAAGCTCCTCCAACGAGACCACAGGCGTGATGCTGTCCCGTGCAACTACAGGAACCCCAATGGAGCTGGCTTCGTTGTTGGCCGTCTGGATGTTGGAGGGGACTGGGTAGGTGGAGGGCGGAGGAGAAGGGCGTGTCGTCATCATCATCAAGATGGGTCGGCTGGGGACAGGTAACGGCCTTTCCCCGGGCGGGATGCTGACCGATACTGCTCCCCTAGGCCTGGCTTCGCTGTCGGCGGTCTGGGTGGTCGACGGCGGCGGGTTGGCGACGGAGCTTGCGGGAGGTCGGCGACTCAATTGCAAGACGTACGGGCCGAGATTGGCGAGAGGATCAGGCTCTTGAGTCTCCTCACTGTCGTCAAGCTCCTCACTATCGTAAAGCATTCTGTGGATGAACTCGCTTCTCGATGGAATCTGGCGAGGGCCAGGCAGCGTTCTCACGACATTGACTTCCACTACCGGCCGACCGCCTGCCATGTGGAAGCCGTAGCCGATCGCGGCTGCGGGGGGTATCTCGCCGTTGGCGACGCCGTCGAGACTGAGCGTGGCGCGCACCTCGCAACCGGGGCGGCAGCGAGGGCACACCAGGTGACGGCACTCCTGATAAGAGCCACCGTTCCAAGGCTTCCGAAAATCGTAAGGGGCTGGCGACCTCGGGTCCTCGAGGCCCAACCGCCTCATCAAGAGGGAGTAGTTGAGGTAATCGGTGGCTTCTTTTATCCTGGCGCGGACCTATACAAGCCGAGTCGTCAGTCTCTCGTTAGCTTGCAAGAACATGTCACTGGTGGTCGATCGGGGATTGTGCAGCATCTTCAATCGGGGGGGGGGGGGGGGGGGGGGGG
>NIGD01000004.1:5979889-6056630 GCA_003055185.1 Escovopsis sp. TC | reverse complement strand
TAAAAAAAAAAAAAAAAAAAAAAAAAAAAAGAAAAGAATAGTATTTATAATAGTAGTAGTCTTATTAATCTTAGTTATATAAAAGGAAAGAAAACTAAAAATAAGAATAAGAAAGGAAAAAAAAAAAAAAGAAAAAAAAGCTAACTTAAGTTTCTTTTTTACTTAACTAACCTAAACTTAAAACAACTACCTATACGTGCCCTTAAAGTTAAGATAAACTTTAGTCTTAGATTATATTAGATAAAGTATATACTTTATAGTAAAATATATAGAACGCTATACCTAAAATTACTTTTAAGTCTTTGCCTACTACTACTACTACTAGTAGTATTATAAGTAAACACTCTTATAATAACTACTATTAGTAGTACTATTACTAGTACTTTACGTTTATAGAGGCAATAACTTACTATTAGGCTTAGAACTTATCTTTATTAGAGTCTGCTAAGACATAGACACCTATACTAATGTTATTTAAGCTTATCTTTTGTTTTTTAATATATCTGCTAATAAACTTTTTCTTCTTTAAAATTGCTATATTATAGTAAGAGCTTTTATACTTAGCAAATTCTAGCATTTAGCAGTAAAGGTTAAATCGCTAGCTTACGTATTCCTTAGTAAACCTTTTGCTAAGTTTACTATTCTTACTTTTTATAAAAGTATATTATATAGTTACTTTATTATATACGTCCTATACTAACTTTAGCAATGCCTTATAGTTAATAAATACTACTAAATATAAGGATATATAAGGATTAGTATAAGTTTAATAAAGACAAGGTAATAGATTTATATACTTTATTATACCTTTATACTATTTGTAAAGCTTTTTCTTATCCTTAGGTACGTTAATCTTATTACTTATAAAGCTAAAAACCTCCTTAAACTTATTATAATCCTAATTATTGTTTAGCTACTTATAGATCCCTTAGAATTCTTTTATCTTTATAAACGAAGGGTCTATAGTAGCTTTTAATTTAAAGTATTTCTATTAAGAAGGAAACTAAAGTTAGTAATTAGTACTATAACTGCTAAGGCTAGAATATATATATATAGTACTTATAAAGAATCTATTTTTAATCTAATTCTTTTAGTTATTTATATTATATAATAACTAGAAAAGGACTAAGCTAATAAGATTATTTTTATTATTTTAATTTTAAATATACTTACTAATAAAATTAGTATACTACTTAAGCTTAAACTTATTAAAATTAATAAAGTATATAACCTATAATATAACATTTATAACTATATAAATTGCATTAACTTATACTTAGAAATTAAAATCTGCTACTTTACGCTTATAACTTAACTTTATTAATGCTTAAATGTTAACTATAGACGTATTATTTAATAGTCTAAGACCTGCTTATAGTATTAAAGGGCATTAGCATAAAGAAGAAGTACTCTATAAAAGGGATTAGTACTATTACTACTTACCTTCTACTCCTTATAGTATTAGTTAAGACGCTTTAGGAGGTTAAGCGTAATATACGCTAGTAGGCCTATAAGAGGTCTAGATCTAGAAGACTTACCTTAGTTATTGTTAAGTAAGTAAAAGGTATAAGAATCTAAGAAAGTAAGAGACTTAAAGGTAAGGTTAAGTAAGATTTAAGAAGCACTACCTTTGTTTTTATTAACTAAAAGCAGCTGCTTAGAGCTTAGCTATTTATAGCTAGTATTTAAGTAAGCAATAGAATTTACTATGTTATATAGGTTAAATATAGCTAAAGCTATATAAGCTAAGATATTTTAAGGCAGCTATAACCCTATAGGTTTAAGTTAGTCTTAAGTCTAGGATATAAATTAAAGTTAAGATAACCTTAATGCTATTATAAGAATAGATAAAAGGCTTAAGGACTGCAAATATATAGATTAAAAAAAATTACTATGTGCTTAAGGTAGATTAGTATAGTGTATTAGTAAAATGCTATAAACTTAAAAGGACTAGTAGTTACTTACTTAATAACTTTTTAAACAGTTAGTACTTTTTAGTAAAGAAAATCTCCTTTTATAATTAAGGATAGTAATAGAGGAAAGGAAAGTAGCTTTCCTTTTTCTTTTTAGGTTTTTTTTTTATTCTTTTTCTTTAACTAATTTATAGCTATTAACTTAAAGCTTAAGATCTAAAATAGTAAGAACAACTACTAGTAAATGCTAGCATAAGTACTACGTTTTCTTTATAGAAAGAGCGCCTTTATTGCTTTAATTGTTAGCAGCGCTTAATAATAAACCTTTAAAAAAAGATAAAACAAGAGGCGTTTAAAACGTTAATTCTTTAGTACTATAATTACTACTACTACTGCTACTACTGCTTTTTTCTTAACGCTAAATCCTTTAATATTATTATAAAATCTTTATTAATCTTAAGTAAAGTCTTTTAAAAAGAGCTATAAGAAGCAAATTATATTATAACTAATAAAGCTATTATTAAATATAATAGTTTTTTTAATTATATATACTTAAGATATAATATTATTAATAATGCTCTTTGTTTTATAATAAAAGGTATCTAAGATATTATCCTTAATCTAGCGTTATGCTTAAATACTAGCAAAAAGATTATAAAGTTAAATAAGCTTATCTAAGGCTCTTAGATATATAGTTAAAAGGAAATTGTTTAAGCTAAACCTTTTAACTGCTTTATTGTTTTTACCTATAAGTTAAAATATAATACTAAAATACTTATTAAACCTAAAGGAAAGTAGATTATTATAGGTATAGTATTAAGTAATGTTATAAACTATTGCTTTGTTTATTGTTTTGCTTATAATAGCTACGTTAATCTAAGTTTAAAATCTTTTAACTTTATCTTTAGATAAGAATCGTAAGCAGTTAGTTTTATTAACTACTATCTCTATAGCGTATAAAACTACCTTTTAAACAAGATATATAAATTTATATAGTTTAATAATAGCTATAATAGATTTAAGATATTAGATATCCTATAACGTAGCATAGCTAACTTATATATAACTAAGACGTTCTAAGTATTGTTATAAGGCTTATAGGAGGGTTGCTTAAGACAGAAGGGGGCTATTTTATATATTTATAAAGCTATAAGCGTTAGTAGCAATTAGCTAACTTCTTAGCTAAACAGTAATCTTCTTATAGTTTACTAAAGCTTATAAGCAATATTACTATATATAATAAAATGCTTAGAATGCTATAGGGAATATTAAGTTATATATATTAAGATAAGGATTAAGTAAAAGCTTATGCTTAAAATCCCTTTTCTTACTGCCCTACTGCTTAGTTTTATTGTTTTTAGTAACCCTATAATTCTCTTAGATTACGTTTATTATAAACAACTCTTTGCTAATAAGTACGCTGTTAGTCTCTAAGGGCTAGGTGCTAAGCAAGAAGATAGATTTTACT
Organism: Escovopsis sp. TC; assembly: GCA_003055185.1. Taxonomy (NCBI): domain Eukaryota; kingdom Fungi; phylum Ascomycota; class Sordariomycetes; order Hypocreales; family Hypocreaceae; genus Escovopsis; species Escovopsis sp. TC. Next base: position 6,053,249 of record NIGD01000004.1, on the reverse strand, counting down.
TAGAACGAGTTCTAGAAAAGCAACTCTAGTATAACTAGTTTAAGGAGCCTATTACGTATATTAAGCATCTTATTATTAGACTTGTCTTATTTAAATAAGATTCTATATAACTTAACTAAGCTTAGTTTAATTAATATAAGATCTGCTTTATATATAGCTTTATTATATAGCTTAATATTATATAGTAGGGGTAACATTAAGCTAGGCAATATGTATAAGAGTATAGTAATATAACTTACTAAGCTTAGGCTTTCTTAATTGTATCTAAAGATAAGCGCTATTTAGCGCTTAATTTTATCTTCTTAGATTATTAACTTATCTTTAATTGTTATACGTAGGTTATGCTTAATGTTTATAGCATATGCCTATGCTATATACCTAAATAAGTAAGTAAACTTAGTAAGTCTTATTTCCTTAGAAAATTAGATCTAGTAAAGAAAGTAGATAAAGAAGACAGTAAGGTTAACGTAGAGTATAAGATAGTTACTAGCTTTTTATAAGTTATTAGCTAAGAAGCTTTCTTAGTAGCAATTTAAGATAAAGGTAATGTTAATCTAGATATAAGTTATAATAATAAGCTTTAAATAGGTAAAAAGTTTATTATAGTATAAATACTTAAATTCTTATAAGATATTAATTAGTTAGTTAAGGTAGTTAAAGGCGTTAATAAAGGGTAGTTTAAGCTTAAAGCTACTAATAAATAATAGCTAGCTATAGCAAAGGAGCGATGCGTTAAGGTTACCTATCTTAAGTGTTTATAAAGTGTTTATAACTAAGATAAGGATAAAGGCTGCTTCCTTAAAGAAGTTTTTAGCAACCTTATTAATGTTTAAGATAAGATTGTAGGCGTTCTTAGCTAAATTCTATAGTACTATTAATAGATTATATCTTAAAATCTATTTCTTTAAACTAATTAAGTTATTATAATTTAATATAAAATAATAAAAGATTACTATATTATAAACTTTATAGCTGTTTAGTAGACTAGTAAGAAAAGTAACGCCTTTAAAGCTAAAGGTCTTTACCTTAAAACAACTTAAGTTAAGCGTAAAATATAGCTTTAATTTTATAAAAACTAAGCTTATATAAAATATAAAAAAGCTAACGTATATAAGATTTAGGTAGGTACTGTTTCCTTAAATGTTAATCTACTTAAAGATATTCTTTATAAAGTATTTTACTATTGCTAAGTAGTTTAAGCGTTTTTATATATATAAGCTCTTTAGTTTAATGTAGATAACTATAAAGGCGTTGTTACTATTATAGGTTGTTAGCAAAGCATAGGCTAAGATAGTATCTCTTTACTTATAGAGATCCTAAGTAAGATTATCTTTATAATAGAAGATAATATCTTACGTTAGTAGATCTATTGTAACTACTATATAGGTTGCTTATAAAGTTAAGTTAACAATAACCTAGTAATTTATAGTGTTTATCTATATAATAGTTTATTGTTCTTATATCTTTTATAGGTTACGTACCTACTAATTCTTTATAGGTTACGTACCTTTATACTAACTTAGTAATTAAGAGCTTTAAACTATAAAGGTAACGATACTATTAACGATATAAGATAAACCTTAGGGGAAATTAGAAAGGATAAGGCAAAATAAAAGTTAGCGGGAAAGACGTAAAGATAATGCTTTTAATTGCTTTAAAGCTTTTTAGTATAATAGCTTTATAATATTAATCTTATATAAAGCAAAAATATAGCTCTACGCCTAGCTTAGCAGCTATAGGACCGTTAAACTCTTAGCTAATCTTTCTATAGTATTAATTAAGTATTTTAACTTTATTAAAGGATATTTAGTCTTAGCAATAAAAATAATTTACTTTAGATTTAAGGCAAAGACCTTATAATCTTTACTATAAGGTCCTAAATAATATTTTATTCTTTCTTTTCTTTCCCTTTAGAACTTAAACTTTTCTTTGTTTTTCTTTTTTATTGCTTACTAACTATACGCCCTTTTATACTACTAATAAGTTAATTGTCCTTTTAATACTATTCCTTACTTTTTAAGTCCTTTTTGTATTTTATAAGATAACTTCTTTTATAAAGAAGTCTCTTTGCTATCTATTATAGTATAATACTTACTATAAAGCTTTTACTAAGGCGTATAAGGCTAGTATTAAGAAGAAATTCTAAGGGCTAACCTTTAACTAGTTCGTTGCTGCTTTAATATATAACAAGGATATCTATAATAAAAAGATACTTTTAGTAGTATAGCATAAGTTTACTAAAAAGTATAAGGACTTTATAAAGTATATTTATAAAAGTACTATTAACCTTTGCCTTAAAGGCAAGGAGCGCTTCTTTACTGCTAGCTAAGGATAAGGCTAGCAATTAAGAAGGTTCTTTTATATTATAAACCTTGTCTATTAAGGAGGCAAGCCTTTCTTTGTTAGCTATAATAGTAGTATAGTTTATAACAATAAGGTTAATAGCTTAGCTAATGTTAACGCTGCCTTCTTAAACCTTTTTCTTTTTACTAAATATAGGTTTAGTATTAGTTTTAATAAAAATAATCTTAATTAAATGTTCTTAATATATAAATAGTAATTGCTTCTTTAGCTAGCCTTGCTCTATATAATAAATCTACTATAGATAAGCCTTAAACCTTAACTTATAATAATATTAACGTTAACGTTAACGCTAAAGATACTATTCTATGCTAAGAATAGAACGCTACGTTTTATACCTTAGTCTTAAGGTACTAAATCCTTTGCTTTTTTTTCCTTTTAGCTAATATTAGTAAGAGTAGTACTTACTATTACTGCTATACTATAGATCTATTTAGTTAATAATAAACTTTCTTACCTTTAAGCAATTTACTTACGTCTTCTTATAGATATATTAAGACTCTTAGGGATCTTATTTTATAATCTTATTTTTTTATTACTATACTTACTAATTATTATAAAGCTATCCTTTTTTTTATTTTTTTATTTTTTTTTTTTAGTAGTAAGATATAAAATAAGAATCTTTATCCTTTTTAAGTTTTATTTACTTTCTTATCTCTTAAAGCTTAAAGGGATTAAGGTAGTAGTATAAGTAGTAAGTAAAAACTATAGTAGTAGCAATAGTAGTAAAATTAATTTAGTAGTAATTTAAAGCTACGTTAATATACTAAACTAATCTAACTATAACGTTTACTACCTTAGTTATTTATACTATAGTATTATATCCTTAGTTAAATCCTTATTGCTTACGTATTAAGTAAAAGGGCTAGTTTTAGCTTATTAATACTATTTTACTTTATCTTAGCCTTATTAACTTAAACTTTTACTGCTATATCTTTGCTTATAGTACTTACTAGTACTACTACTACTTTTACTTTAAAATAAGTACTATTAATAATAATAAAGTAAAAAAGATTTATAAAAGTAAAAGTTTAGTTATTTATTAAACTTAATGTTATAATAATATTTAACTAGTTTACTACCTAAAGAGCGCGCTTACTAGTTATGCTTAAACCTTTATAACTGCTTATAACTACCTTAGCTACTAAAGCTAAAGGTACTAGTACTTTAACTCTTAATACAGTTAGTATATAAGTATAAGATCTCTTTTATATTAACCTTAATCTTCTTTTAAATATTTAGATTCTAGAACATAAGCATAAAGCACTGTTAATATAAGAAAAGTAATATTATAGTAATAAAAAGTAATTATTAAATATAATTAATAATCTTTTTTTAATAAATATATATAAGACTAAGCCTAATCCTTATCTTAAGTTTAATATTATAGATAACGTAGCTACTAAAAGTAATATAGTAGTTAAAGGTTTAATATAGTTTCTTAATATTAAGATAAACAATAATAGCTTTAATAAAGAAATCTAAAAAGAAACTACTACTTTTATTACTACAAATAATACTATATATACGCTTAGCAAAGGTTTAAAAAAGACAGTAAGCGCTACTGTTAGCAAAAAGGATACGTTTACTATAACTACTACAATTAGCTAAAAAGCTACCTTAGATCTTAACTTAAAGCTAGAGCTCTATCCTTAGGCTAGGCCTATACCTTAGGCTAAGCTATGTCTAAAAGCTCGTTAACCTAATAACATAGAGGAAATCTAATATAAGCTTACGTAGCTTAGTTTTATACTTTTCCTTATTACGCTTACTTTTTAAAAGGATTAATATAGTATTTTATATAAAAGGTATTAGCAGCTAATTAAAGTCTTATAACTTATAGTTAACCTTTTAAAGGTCCTTAAAATACTACTTAAGAAAGATATACTTAAAAAGAATCTTTAAAAAGCTATGCTTTTTTTCTTTCTTAGGAAAAAAACCTTAGCCCTTAATAGAATAGTACTACCCTTAAGCACTAACGCTGCTAAGCCTATAGAAGACCTACTTATCTTTAATATAAGGGCTATTACTTAAGTATTCTTTAACTTATAAAAGAATTTTAAGAATATATACTAAAGCATAGCTTAATTAATAGACAAAGAGGTAAAAAAGGCGTAGTAGACAGACTAGTTTAGCTTATTAATTTATATAACGTTTAGCTACTATATTTTTAATAAAATAAGTAAGCTTATATAGCTATTAGACTTTTTAACCTATGTTTATAATAATCTAAGCTATATATGCTAGCATAAGGCCTTATACATTAGGCGCGTTACCTAGGTTAGCTATAACTGTATAGAAGGCAAGAAGCTTAGCAAGAAGATCTTTATAAAGGTTTAAAAGGTATATTTAGTTACTTTACTACTAAACTATATTAGTAAATACTAGTATATAGCTTACTTTTTATAGCTTACTTACTTTAACGCTAAAGAGCTTATCGTTGTATTAAACAATAAATAGTAAATTCTACCTAAGCAAGTATAAAAGAAGCTAAAGGATATCCTTATAGACTATAAATTTAACCTTACGTTTATAGCAATATAAATACTTTAACTTTCTAGGCTATATATAGTTTACTATTTCTTTAATATATCTTAGGAAAGCTTTTGCTTAACTTAACTAATAACTATACTTTAAGGGGAAAAGGAGATCTATGTTTTTAAGTAAGTATATCTTAAAAAATACTTTATAACGCTAAGGAAAATAATCTTTTTTTTTTTTTTTTTATAAATACTTTTAAGTTATATAAGAATATATACTACTTAATAAAAGGGATCTATCTTATTCTTTAGTTTCTGTGCTAAGATTAACGAAATAGATAGAGTAGCGTTATTACTATTACCTTTGCCTTGTTTAGCTTTAAGCTGTTTAATGTCTTTAGTAGTATAAACTATCTTACTAACCTTAACGCTAGCATAGAGATAGAAGTATATAGTAAAAAGGTATTTATTTATATATTTATTAAATGTATCTTTAGAGATATGCTATCTTAGTAATAACTATTAGGCTGTTTAAGCTATTTAGCAAATAAGCTTTATTAATATTATTATATTAATAGCTATTAGCGTAAAGACCTTACTTTTAATATATTAGGGTTTATATAGTCTAAAGAGTAGCTTTTAATCGACTCTTAGAAGCTTTAAGACATCCTATAGAAAATAGTATAAGAAAAAATTATAAGATCTTAAGGTATTAGTAAGGACTAGCTATTAATAGATATACTAAGTAAGTAAAAAAATATAACAAATTATTACTACTTATTTAAAGCTAACTTAAGACTTTTACTATAGTAGATAATCTTTTCTTTACGCTTAATTAGATCTAAAGTTAACTAGTAGACGCTATATATACTAAGTACTAAGGTTTAACGAGGCTAATTATTAGATTTGTTTTTAATAATATCTTTACTATAAAAAGGTTTAATAAAGCAAATAAAGCTTTTTAGACTATAGCTTATCTACTAACTTAGCGTCGCTTATAGTCCCTAAAGTAATATCTAGAGTTCTAGAAAATGCAAGAGCTAGTATATAGTACAATTATCTTACTAATAGTCCTTAAACTATAGTTAAAGGAAAAGCATATTAAGCTTAACATTGTATCTACGCTTAAGGACCTTAGGTTAATAATTTATAACCTAGAAGCTACTAAAAAGAACTTTTTCCTTTAAGATATCTTTGTCTTTATATATTAGCAGTAAGCTTAGTCTTTGCTATACCTATATAGCTTATACTTAATTAAAAAGGCATAAAGTATACCTTAGGCTGTTTAGATAGGACAATAAGTATACTAGTTCTTTGTTAATGTAATTATAAAAGGCTAATAGTTTACTGCTTAGCGTAAGCTTTATTTTTCTTTTTATACTTTTTTTAGTTATTCTTTATATACTAATTCTATGCTATCCTTTATAGTAGCTAAACAACTTATAAAGCTACGTACCGTTAAGTCCTAAGCACTTACTATTATTAAGGACTTAGTATATAGCAAGATAGCACTGCCTTTAACCTACCCTCCTTTTATTACGTTAAGTATTTAAACTAAGGCTATAGCATAGATAGGCACGCTTAAAGAAAAGGTCTAAAAGGTCTTAGACAAAAAGAAGATTCTAAATATCTACGTTATGCTTTACTACCTATAGATAGCTAAGGAATATAAAAGCTTATAGATAGTCTTTACTTTCCTAAGGGAAGATAAACATAAGTATATTTCCTTATACTACTACTATTACTACTACTACTACTACTACTAGTTTTATGCTTAAGAAGGCTAATATAGCTATAAGTAAGGCGTTTAAGGATAAAGCTAATAAACTAAATAATAAGTAAGTAGCTTTAAGCTTAATATATTATAAGAATCATTGCTTAACTACTCTTATGCTCCTAAGCAACTGTTTTCTATACCTTATAGGCATCTAGTACGTATTTTTATAGATATAAGAGCGCTGTCTACGACTTATAAAAGCTCTAGATCTAAGGCTTTAAGATGCTTTGCTAAAAAAAGAGAATAATAACTAACTGTTATACAGTTATAGATTATATAGGCTAGACTTAGGGACTCGAATAACGTAGGGGTAAGTATATGTATTATATAGACTCTACTCTTTCTTCCTTCTTTTAAGAGTAAGCAACCTTTAGTATACCCTTTAGACTTTATCTCTGTACGTTAATGCTTATAGTAACGCTACCTCTATACTTAGACCTTTTAGTCCTTAAGTGCTTTATATAGCTGTTAGCAATACTTATCTAGAGGTCTAGAAGAGGTCCTGCGATCTATACCTTCTTATATACCCCCTTAGTTAATAAAGGTATTTGTACTCTATTAACTACTTATATACTTTAAATCGCTAGTATTAAGGTTCCTTTCCTTTTAAGACCTTAATTTTCTATATATTAAGGCTTACTCTTTAGTATAATTTACCTTCTTTAAGATCCCTCTCTCTTAATTAGTTAGTTTAACCTCCTTTTAAGGGCTCTCCTTAAACAACTTTCCTTTTAGCTTTAATTAAGTAAATTAATCTTTTTATGCGTATAGGCATATGCCCTTAGCCTATTTAAGCGTTTAAGTGTTATTATTGCAGAGCTTTCTTTAGCCTTTCCTTTTCCTTTGTTCTTTATTATCTCTAAGGGTACCTTTATACTTATCTTTAAGCTTATTTACATAACTATACCTTGCCTTATCTATTATCTTATTAATTAAAGTAGGTTTTATAGCAGTGTTTAATTAAAGGGTTATATTACTATTTAATTTAGTAGGTTATTAGCTAATTCTTACATTTTAAGCCTTTTCCTTATTATAAGTCCTTTGCCTTTATCTAAAAAGCAAAGGGGTTTATACCTTCTTCTTCTTAAGATTTATAAAGCTTTATATTTATCCTTTTCTTAAGTAGTCTATAAAACCCCTTAGCTGTTTCCTTCTTATATTTGTTAAAGGTTAAGCGTACTAGCTTAAAACGCTCTTTCTTCTTTTTTATAATTTATCTTTTTACTTGCTTTTAAAAGGAGGTTTTATAAAGCTATGTAGCGTTCTATAGCTTTAAGAGATCTTATTTTTCCTTCTTTAGTATAGCTTACTTAACGCTTTAAATCGCTAAATCTAGCTAGCTTTAATTTTAGCGATTAAGTTTATTTTAATATTAAATCTTTATAAAACAATTGTTTTTCTTTTCTTTATCTTTCCTTTAAATAAGTTTAAGATTAAGATATCGTAGACTTAGTTAATAACTATATTAAGAGTCTAGCCCTTAAAGCTAAAGATAAGATCCTTAAGTTATATAAGAATAAGGAAATAAAAGATAGAAAAGAAAAGGAAGAAAAGAATAAGGTAAAAGCTTTTTCTTTTTTAAGTAAAGAGTTTAATAAGAACAGTAATAGTACTAATAAAGGCCCTATACCCCTTAAGTCTCCCTTTTAAGTATATCCTCTCTTCTTTTATTTTCCTTTCTTATCTTACTAAGTGTTTCCTTTAAGCAAAAGGATTTTTATATAGCTAGAAAGCTAGTAAAGCAAGTACTTTACCTTTCTAATTCCTACTCTTATAGGTCCTTTTGTTTAAGGTTGCTACTTGCTAAGAAATTAAATCGTCTTTTAAGCTAGATCTATAATTATGCTTACAAAGAGCTAGATTTACGCCTTCCTACTCTATAGCCCTTTCTTAAAGGTAAAGCCTTTGCTTAAACTAAAGCTTATAACTTAAGCGATAAGAGCTTTGTTCTTTTTAGCGTAAAGGAGATAAAGGATATATAAGCTTAAATCGTAGAACGTATTAATAAATTAAAAGGGAACTATATAAGCACTAAGGTATATTTCCTTTTTCTTTATATTTAAAAGTTTATAAACTAATTTTAAACTAAACTAAGGACAAAAAATACTTTCTTATTTAGTAGTATAAATATCTTAAATAAATAATATTAAAAGCTTTACTCTTTAGCGTTCCTTAGGTAGTTACTTATCTAAACAGTTTCTTTTTTCTTCTTTAACTTTAGCGATTTTTTATGTTATTTAATCCCTTAGTCTTAAACGCTGCTTAAGTTAAGTCCTTGCTTAAGCTAAAAGCTACGTTAAAACCTAAGGCTAAGGGGCATACCTTTACTCCTTAAAAATTGCTACTAACTTAAACAAAAAGGAATACCCTTTTTAAGCTAGTTTTAAAAACAACTCCTTTAAAGCGTTTAGCTCCCTTAGCTACTTTATAATCTTTTTATAAACGCTAAGCCTTAGGAAGTTAAGGTTTTATTTCTTAGGTTTACTATTCTCCTTTAATCTTAGTTTTTAAAGAATCTATAGATAAGATACTTCTTTAGTTTATTAACAATTAAAAGAACTTTATATATAATAAAAGGAAAGCTATAAAGCAAGATAAGTAAGCAGTTAGTAATACCTTTTAATACTTTTATATTAGCTACGTTTAGGCTTTTGCTGCTAGCTAAAAATTTAACTTCTCTTATTACTGTGTCTTAAGCGTTAGCTTGCTTTACTACTGTAACTATGCCTTAAGCAACTCTTATTATAATATATATGTATATCTTTTCTTTGCTTTACTATATATTAAGCGTTAACCTTATTCTTAGTCCTTTAATGTACTACTTTATCCTTAATATAGTAGTTAAGAAGCTTAGTAATAATAATCTTTTAGTAAGCTTTTTATTTTCTTGCTTTATATAAAGATAAGTTTAACTTTATTTTCTAAGAGGCAAAAGCTTTTATAGGTTAGCTTAAAGACATCGTCTAGTTTAAGATTAATAATCTAGTGCTCCTTAGTCTTTTTAATTATAAGGATCTTAAGGCTAAAGATCTTACTATAGCTAAGGGCTATGCTGCTTATACTAAAGGTATATAAAAAAAGATTATAAAGTATTATGCTACTAGTAAGATAAAGTAAAAGATACGTTCCTTTGTTTCCTTAATAAGCCTTCTATTGCTCTTTTACTAAGCTATATTGCTTTATTTTCTTTATTTTTAAGGTTAAGATTAGCTACGTATAACCTTTATCTTATACAATCTCCTGCTTTTAAGCTAGCTTAAGCCTTTCTTTTTAATATATTCTTGCTTAGTAATTCTCTTATATTTAAGAGTACTTAGAAATGCTTAAACCTCTGCCTTATAAGTAGCTTTATAAGCCTATCCGTTAGTATATCTTACAATAGCATAAACTAAATGTTTATAGTATCCCTTCTATACTTTTACTAAGCTTATATTACTTAGATTTTTATATACTTTAATCTTATATTTACTTTTCTAAAGTTTCTAATAATAAGGCATATAGTCTAGAGATTATTATACGTAATAGTAAACCTTTCTTATAAGTTAAATCTTATCTTATTAAAGAAACGCTTAATTATATAGGTCTCTTTTATAACTTAGTTTAAAGCAAGTAACTTAGCCTTAGTACTTAATATTATTACTATCTCTTAATAAGTAGCATTCTAGAGTATTAGGCCTCTATAGAAGGTTATAATATATCTTTATAAAGACTTTTTAGTTTTTTTATTATTAGTAAAAAAAGCATTACTACTTACTATAAAGACTCTTATATCTTTAATCCCCTTATAAATAAGTAAGGTTCTTTTCTACGTATAAAGGTATTTAATTGTTTAATTAGCTACTTTATAATACTTATCTCTTAGATTAATAAAAAAGCGTAATAATAATAAGGCTACGTATAAGATATCTAGTTTTGCTATAATAGTAGTATAGAAGATAAACCTTATTTTCTTTTAATAGAGCTTAACTAACTCTTTTATAGCTTTAACTTTTGTCTTTTTAAGTGTTAAAGATAATAAGATTAGCATAAAAGGTTAACGTTTCTTGTCTATAAGGTTAAACCTTATAGCTACCTTCTTAATGTATAAGTTAAGCAAGAAGTAAATCTTCTACTCTTCTTATACTTTTATAAGCTTAATTTTAAGGAACTATTCTACGTTTCCTTTATTATATATCTTATATTTAGCTTAAAGACCCTTAATTTTCTCTTAATAAAGAGTCTTATTATCTTTATAATATATAATTATAATGTTATTTATATAAAAGACAATAAAGAGATCTTATTCTAGAGTAAAGAAAAGGTATAGTTCTTCCTTGCTTTCCTTTAGTCTAAAGCTCTTAAGTGTCTTAAAAAACTCCTTAAACTATAGCCTAGGTAAGTCTTTAAGCCTATAGAAGGCCTTAATAAGCTTTAAGTACTTTCTATTCTTATAATATCCTTTAAGAAGGTTATATATAACTAAAATTATATCTTTATTTCTTTTTGTGTTTAAAAACGCGTTTTTAACGTTAAACTTCTTTAACTTATAGTTAAACCTTACTATAATTGCTACTAGTACGTAAAATAATTATATAGTAAGAGTTATAGTATACGTCCTTTTAATAGTTAAAGTATCTTAAAGGTCTCCTTTAACAATAAAACAAGCTTTATATCTCTTAAAGTTTTTATTTTAATTAAGCTTATAGGTAAATACTTATCTTATTAATAAAGGTTTAACTAAAGTATTAGCTTAGTCTATTTCCTTTTACGTTCTTTTATTTTAAAGGGATCTAAACTTCTTATTAGCTACTGCCTTAAATAAGTCCTTAAATTTATATTTTTTAAGCTTTCTTTAGTTATTTAGTAGCCTTAGGAAGTCCTTAAAGCTCTCTATAAAGGCTAAAGGAACTACGCCTTACCTTAATGCTAAGTTTAGCTAAAGCAAATTTATTACTACTATAAAGAAGGTCTTAAAGTACTTTATATCCTTTGTCTTTAAAGGTTAAATATAATAGAAATGTCTAAACGTAGCTATGCTTATCCCTAAGATTATTAAGTATATTTGTTACTTATAAATCCTATTACTTCTTCTTAGTTAAGGTATTAGACTTAATACTTTTTATGTTTAGTTTATATCTTCTTAAGCTTAGTTAGAACTCTTTACTAAACTTATTATAGTTTCTGTGTAAGTGTTTAATCTAGCTTTTGCTTTAATTCTTAGAGTCTCTTAAGGTATTTAAAGTCCTATAAGAGCTCCTTTTTTACGTACTAAAGTATAGTCTTAAGAATCCTTTGTCTTATTATTATTTTATAATAATTTACCTTTTTCTAAGAGTTCTTTGTTTAAGGCTAAAACCTTTGTTTTTGCTTCTTTTGCCCCCTTAGGTATAGCTTGCTGTACCTAGATCTTAAACAAGAGCTTTCTTAGCTACTTTTAAAAAGAGGTTCTATACTATATATAGTCTTCTGCTTTATCTTCTTTAACTTTATATTTTTTTTAATTAAGTTTAAAGATCTTAGGTTTTAGCTTATTTTTATTATATAAGTTAAAGAAATAGCGTTTATTAAACCTTATATTCCTTAATTCTATAACTTGCTTTTTATCTAAGAGCTATACTTAATATATATTTAAGGAAACGTAGCCTATAAGGTAGCTTATATACGCTCTTAGGCTTATTTTAAAAAACCTTTAGTTCTTTTTTGCTTTATAATCTTTGTTAAAGTAATATACTTTATAGCTATAGGTATAAATGCTATCTTAGCTAGGCCTTAAGTCTATAAAGTAATAATAAATTAAGTTTAAAGCGTTATCTTAGAACTACTGTTTAAGCTTGTTAATTAAAGCTTTTATTTTATTGCTTTAAGAGGGACTAATGTTATAAAGATAAGCAGCTACCTTTATAGTCTTAAGCTATAGCTTTTTAGGTAAATAAGCTCCTTTTTATATTTTAATTTGCTTAAGTATAATCTTTTGCCTTACTTACTTTACTATACTATTTAGTTTATACGTATATAGTAGTATAAGCTTAAGATTAATGCCTTTTAAGTTTACTTATTCTTAGTATTAGGTAAGCCTTTTAATTATAATTACTACCTTTTTATTGTTTTAATAGATCTTATAAATTATAAGTTTATATTACTTCTTAACCTTCTTTTTAAATTAAAAAAGTAAGTTAAAGACTATGTTATAGGTCTTATTAAGGAGTAGTTTTACGTTAATTATTTTACTATACTTGTTTTTAATTGTTATAAGCTATTAAGCATTATTATACCTTTCTTTATACTCTTAAAGGTCTTAGTAGATCCTTTAGTAAGGCCTTATACTCTACTTTTCTAAGGCCCTTTAAGATACTACTTAAGTAGCATAAGTCCTTATATAAATCTTATACTTAAGACGTTTAGTACTTTTAATTTTAACGTTATAAGCGTTTTAAATAAGTACTTTTAGCGCCTTAGGGCTAAGGTGTTTTAAGCGTAAATACTAAAGCTTTTCTTTATTTTCTTTTAAGGTTACTAAGTCCTTTAATAGTTTTCTTTAAACTATAAAAATGCTTAATCTAAGCTTAAAAGCTATATATTCGTTAAGATAAGGATTATAAGGATACTAAGGATAAAAGGAATAAGGCTTATATTTAATAAAAACAAGGCTATAGGCGTAAGTAAGCTAGGTAACTACTATACTTACTTCTAGGTCTTTAAAGCGTAGAGTATAGTTAAAGCTATTGTACTATACTTTAGCCTTAAACAGCTTAGCTTCTAAGATAATATTTATATAAAAGCCTTTTATAACTATAACGTTCTTAAGTTTAAGATCCTTAGTCCTTTCCCTATAGTCTTTATTTAGTACCCCTTAGAGTACTTGTTTCCCTCTTCTAAGGACAAAGAAATTAGTTAAGCTTACTTAAATAACCTTATCTAAGTTATATAGGATAAAAGAGTTAAGTATTAGCAAAGCTTAATTATTAACGAGGTAAGTTATACTATAATTATTAAAGATAGTGCTTTTTAAGAGTAGGTAATAGGAGCGCTTTCTTATAGTTATAAATATACCTATATTAAGTAGATAAAGGAGATCTATAGGGTTAATAAGGGTTACTATAAGCGATCTAAAGAGCTTTACTTTCTTTCCTTTTAAGTTAAAAGCTTCTATCCCTTTTATATCTTAGTTTGCTTTCTTAAGGGTTGCTTAAAGGTTAGCTTACTTATCTCCCTTAATGTTCTTAAGCACTATACTTATACGCTTAAAGTTCTTTAGATAAAGTACTCTTTTAAAAGCATACTTAACGTTTTTATACCCCTTAAGCTTTTACTAATATAAGATTCTATAAAGGTACGTATAGTAAAAACTCTTTGTTGCTTTAGCTAAGTATAAGCTTCTATGTCTTCTTTTATAAGCTTTTTTTTCTTTCTTGCTTTAGTTTCTTTTATAGCTTTAAAAGTTACTATAGCTTAATTTTCCTTTTCTTTGCTAAAAAGATAAAGACTAAGCTTTCTTTTTTTTCTTAACTTAAGGTTAAAGGGTTAATATAGTTATAGATAAAGTAGCAGTTTCCTTACTTTTCTTACTAATAATAGCTATTAAGATTTAAGAACGCTTCTCTTTTACTTAAATCTTAGCCTTAAAGAACTTAATGTACTTATTAAGCTTTAAAATGCTTAAAACGTTATCTTTTATAATTACTTTATTAAGTTTAAAAAGCTTTCTTATTAACTAGTTAAGCTTAAATTTCTATTTAGTAGCATAAAAGAAGTTCTTAATTGCTATAAGCTCTTTAGCTTTAAGTAGATTAAGTATAAGCATTACGCTATATTTATACTAAAATTTCTTAATTTACTTTTCTACGTTGTTTCTTGCTTTTAAGCCTTTAGTAAGCACCTCTTTATACTTTTCTTAAGCTATCTTCTTCTATATATACTTACTTAAGGTAAATGCTACTATTAACTCTTTAGTTATTATTTAAGTTATAACTATAGTTTTGCTTTTAGTAAGTTTTTATATAATATTATTATATATGTTATTGTTAACTATCTTTGTTATCTATAGCTTAAGTTAGCTATAAGCCTATAGCTTGCTTTTCTGTTTTTTAAGTTTAGTATTATATTTACTTATATAAAGATAGTATATAATCTTAAGAGCTCTTAGGTTTATATTATTAAGATCTATAGTAGTTAAGGAATAGTTTATCTTTTCCTTTTTGTCCTAAAGGCTTAAACCTTCCTTTAAATAAGTGTTTTTACGCTGCTAAGGTTAGATTTAAGCAAGGGTAGCTATAGCAGCTATTTAATAATAAGTATTATTAATAGTTAGTATCTCTAGAGCTTTATAAGAGTTATATTTAAGTAGGTTTACCCTTAGATTAACTTTAGACTAGATTTTAAGCGTAGAAGCAGTGTTTTTAAGTGCTTAGATCTACTAGAACTAGTCCTTATTAAACTTTAAGTAAAGCTTTTTTAAGTCCTTTTAAGGAGCTATTGTAATCTTTTTTTTATTAAATATAAGTTTTTAACGTTATAATTATATTACTTAGTTTATTAAAAGTTTCTAGTTTCTTTTTAAACTATATAAGCTTATAACTATTATATAGTTATAGATTATATAGGCTAGACTTAGGGACTTAAATAACGTAAGGGTAAGTGTATATATTGTATAGACTTTACTCTCTTTTCTTTCTTTTAAGAGTAGGCAACCTTTAGTATACCTTTTAGACTCTGTCTTTGTACGTCGGTGCTTACAGTAACGCTACCTCTATACTTAGACCTTTTAGTCCTTAAGTGCCTTGTACAGCCGTTAGTAACACTTATCTAGAGGTCTAGAAGAGGTCCTGCGATCCGTACCTTCTTATACTAACTGTTAATTAAGATTGCTAAGGATAACAACTACCTAGACCCCTTAGGACTAGTTAAAATCTAACTATAATAAGATAGTAGTTTTCTTTTAATAACTAAACTTAAGAACCTCCTTATTCTATACCTCTTTTTATTATAGCTAAGAGCTATATATAAAAACAACTATAGAATTACTATAGTAAACTTACTAAGAACGTAATAACTCTAGTAGTACTAAAAGGTATTGTTTATACTAAGGTAAGACTTTAATACATATAGCTTACCTTAAGCACTTTAGTATAACTCTAAGTTAGAATTAAAGGCTAACATTAGAATACGTATTACTAGCAACTACAGCGAACAGGTATGCTTTTCTATTAGCAACTTTGTTAGTATAAGAGGTAGCTAAGCTAAGGAGACTATAAGATACGCTAAGCTATAAAGGATATTTATCTATACCTAATCTATAATACACTATATGTTTATAGTTATCTAAGGCGCTACTAAACGTATAAGCGACCTAAGAACTATAAGGGATTATATGTTTAACTGTCTTATTTTTAACGTTATAGACAATTAATAGATCGTTAGTTTATTAAGGATTAAGAGCTATAAGCTTTAGGTCGTTAAAGGAAAGGACTCTAGCTATATGTTTATAAATTTTAATATATACTTTATATAATAGTAGTACTGCTAGTATTAATAGTTATGCTTAAAGACGCTAGGACATAAGGCAGATAATCTTATCTTAATCTATTAGTAAATTCTAGTTAAGTTTAATAAACCTTATAATGCTTTAAGAAGTTATAATTATTTTATAATATCCTAAAAGAATAACTTTAACTTATAATGCTGTTTATTAAGACCATGCACTAAGAGATGTAGCTTACGCTACTAGAGGTGGCTAAGCGGGGCAGTGCGGGGCTGTGCAGGGCAAAGCAGGGCTAAGCGGGGCTACCTTAAAGCCTATTAGCTAGGCACTTAAGAGAGATTAGTATTACCTTAAGATATCCTATTTTCCTAGTATTTACTATATATTTAAGGATAAACTAAGGTAACGGTGTTCTATGTACTTAAGGGGCGCTATCTCTTACCTAGCTAGCGTCCTTTCTCTTATCCTTAGCTTAATACAATATACATAGTCCTTACCTACCCTATAGTCTCTATCTTCTTATACTTTTATTTTAATAGGTTATAAGCTTATAAAGAGACTTATAGGTATATCTTTATTTTCTTATTTAAGAAATAGCTATATTATATAACCTAGCTGTAGCTTGCTAAATAGCTTACCCTAGAGGTAGCTATATTACGTAATCTACCTTTATACCCCTTGCTATCTTAGATTAAACTACGTAACCTAGTTACGTAACTTGAAAATAGTACCTAAAGGCACCTCGACTCTTAACCTTATGCCTTATTACGTAACCCTAGATTACGTAATTAAAAGCCTACCCTATAACGCATAAGCACTAGCTAGATAGCTAGCGTATAGCCTTTACAAGGGGCAGGGTTTAACCTTAATTAAGTCCTTTAAAGGCTATAGTAGTTATATAATAGTATTACTAATCTAAGCTTTTAAATTAGTATATTAAGAAACGCTTTATAGGCTTAGGATACCTGCTAAGCTACCTTAGATAGCTAGATTATCTATTTATCTAAAGAAGTATAGAAGTTAGTTAACTAGCTATAACAAGAGCTACTAGTTAAGGCTACTAGTAGCACTAGCAGCATAACCTTAGCTACCTTAAACGTTAGCCTTATTTAAGAAGCTTCTAAGAAAGCCTTAGTCTTTCTTAATTCGTTTAAATTAGTAGGACCTAAGAATTACAACTAATAGAAGTAGACCCTTACTATTATGCTTTAGGCTATTAAATTTTAGGAATTCGTTAATAACCTAGCTTTAGCTAAGGCTATCCCGATAGCTAAGAAGGCTATACTTCTTATAATCCTAAGGGATAGCCTAGCTCTTAGCCTAGCCTAATTAATAGCCTAGATTAATAGCCTTACTTAAGCTTATCTTAAATTAAAGCGCTAATACGCTTATTCTACTTATCTTAAGAAAGAAAGCTTCTATAAGGGCTTTTATAGCTTATCTTTTAGTAGCTACCTTAGAACGCTAGCTAACTTTAATGCTAAATTTAGTAACTATTTAGCTTAGCTATCTATAGCTAAGGTTATTATTGCTGTTAAAGATTAAGTTAATTAGTATATAATAGCCTTATTTACTTCTTTTTTACTTTAGGCAGAACGAATCTATAGTACTATTTAATCTATAGTAGCTATAGGTAGCAATCTAGATTAGATAAATCTTAGCTTAATTATAAAAGATATCTTTAACGAGACTTAGTATAAGGGATTATTAGCTTATTAAGCTGCCTTTAAGGCTTAATTACGTAACCTTAAGGGACGTAATAAGAAAAAGAAGAAAGCTACCTTAGAGGCCCCTAAGCCTTAAGGCACCTTTAAGGCCTTAGTGCTTTATTAACAGCCTATAAGCTAAGGCTAAGGCTAAGGCTTAGGGCAAGGGCAAGGGCTAGGGCAAAGGTCTAGGCTAAGGTATAGCCTTAATAAGCCTACTTAACATTAAGGCAGGAGGCCTTATAAGCCTTTACAACGCCTACTTAGCAAAGCACCTATAGGCCTATTATAAGCCTTTAGATTAGCTTTTGCTATATATATAACCTTTGATCTTAATTTTAGTACCTTAGAAGTTAATAACTTAGTAGCTCTTAATAAGTTAGTAATACATAGCTTAGCTAATTGCCTCTTTAGGGCTAGCCTGCTATATAACATAGGTACCTTAGTTTATATAGTTAATAATAAGGCCTCTTTTATTAACTATTAAGACAATATTAGTACCTTAAGCTACGTAATAATAAGCAGCGGGCCTATAAGGCCCCTTAGATCTAGCATAGCTACTTTTAACGTCTTAGTTAGCTATAGCTTAGCTATATACTATAAGATCTACCTTCTTAAGGCCCTTTATTGCCTTAATATAAGGCTTAATCTTATAAGTAGCTTAAGGCATTACTAATTAAGAGGCTTCTTTCTAAGGAATAAGCTAATAAGTTAGCAAAGGGCTATGCTAGCCTTCTTTAATTACTAAAAAAACAAGTTTTTCCTAACCGTTAAGGGCACTAAGACCCCCTTAGTACCCTTAAATTTAACGACTTACTATGCCTACCCTATACGCCTAGGACGCTAAGCACTAACTAATTAAGGCCCTCTATAGCTTAAAATAAGGCTTAAGCTACTAACGTAATAAGAGGCTAGTAGATATAAGGACCTTACTTAGCTATAGCCTTATTAGCAACGCTCTAAACCCCCTAAGGTCCTTACCCTATAGCAGACCCTAAATAATCTTATTTCTAAGGATCTAAGGGATCTTAGCATACTAAAGCTAGCCCTATAGGGCTATTAAGGCCTTAAGCTAGCCCTAGAGCCTTATTAAGAGCTTCTTTAAAAAGCTTACTTATAGTACCTTAGGCTAGGCTATCTTAGCCTAAGGCTTATAAAGAAGACAAAGGTTATCTTAGCTAGTATGCTTAATTTCTAGCTAATTAAGGAGCAGGATTTCGTTTACCTACCTTATATTAAAGGTAAGACCGTTAAGAGGCTAACTACTAACCTTATAGCTAGCCTGCTGCAAGCCCTTAACGTTATTAAAGGAAATATCTTTTAGATTAAGCCCCTACCCTATAATTAGCAGCCCTATAGCCTACTATTAGTTAACTATAAGACCTACTATCGATAGGTTATCTAATTAGTTAATAAAAGCAAGGCAACAATAACTAAGGCTATTTAAGGCTACTTTAAGGCCTTAAAAAACTACTATAGCTGCTACCTTATACGCTTTTACTATAACAGCAGCAAAGAGATTATAACTACCTTATAGAAATAGCTATAGAATAAGGGTATTTCCTTTTCTATTAATACGCTTTATACGCATAAGTAAAATAGCTTAGCTAAGAGATCTATTAAGGTTATCCTTAATAAACTTAAGGCTACGATAATAGGCTCTAGCTTACCCTATACCCTCTAGAATTACGTTATCTAAGATGTATATAACCTTATTAACGCTATAGTAGCTACTAATAGGGATCTTATAGCATAAGAAGAGCTTTATAATAACGTTATTTAGCTAGCTTAAACTAATAAGCTAGATTTATTATATTTCTAAGCCCTAAAGGCCTAATGTAAGATCCTTATTCTAAAAGAACGTTAAGCTAAGGGCTATAAGCTAGCCCTACGTACTAAGGCAGGGTACCTAGTCTCTATCTTAGGCTATAACACCTACCTTGTCTAGCTACCTAATAGGCGCCTTATCTATTAAACTAGCTAAATCTAGCTATTTAAAGCTTAGCTTTTAGCTAAGGTACCTATTAAAGGCCTAGATTTAGATAACCTAAGCTTAAGGGGGGTATCTCTAGGTCTAGCTCTAGCCTATAGCCCTTCCTCTAGCCTAGCCCTACTTATAGCTCTAACCTTTTAGCTAAAGCTTATACCTAAAGTTATTAACCTTACTAATAAAGCTTTAAGCCTTAAGTTACTTAATCTAGCTATACGTAACTATCTACGTAACCTACTTAATTAAATAAACTTTAATCTTATCTTAGCTACCTTAAAAGCTAAGAATAAACCTACCCTATAAGACAAGCCTTATACCTTTTAAGAAGCTTCTTAACGCCTTAACGCCTTAGCCTAGCTAGAGGCTATAGCAGCTAAATTTTAGTAGCTATTATTCTAAGACGTCTTTACCTTCTAGCCTTAGAATAACCTTCCTTTAAGCTACTAACTAATAATAAGCTAGCTTGTCTTTAAGCTTAAAAAGGACTAATATAAGCATATAACTAAGTATAAGGCTAAGCTTATAGCTTAAGGCTTTTAGTAAATTAAAGGCCTTAACTATACTAATACCTTTGCTTCTATAGCTATGCTAGTTATATAGTAAGTCCTCTTAGCCTTAGCTACGGCTAAAGGCTAGGAAATTAAGTAGATTAACTTTATAGGGGTATTTTTAAACGGAGACCTTAAGGAAGATATCTTTATCTAGCTTCTAAAGGGCTTTAATTAGTTTATTTAGCAAGCTAATCCTAAGACAATAACTAAGCTAGCTTAAAGGGGCTATTTAGCTACCTTAGAGCCCTTAGATTAGGCTATTTAGCTTAATAAGACCTTCTATAGCCTTAAGCAGTTATCTTATAAGTAGCAGCAAGCCCTTAATTAGGTAGTAGCTACCCTAGACTTTAAGCTACTAGCCTTAGATTTAGCTGTCTTATATAATTACGTAATAGGCATTTTTATAGTTACCTATATTAATAACTGCTTCTTAATTAGTCTAAGCTTAAGGCTAATTAATAAGACAAAAGAGGCTCTTAATAAGATCTATAAGATAGAGGATAAGGGCCTAGCTACCTTATTCTTAGGGGTCTATATTATCTAAGATACTAGAAAAAGGATTATTTAGCTATCTTAAGAGCACTTTATAAAAGAAGCTTTTAAGAAGTTTAACTAAGCTTTAGCCTAGCTAGCTAATATACCCCTTATGCCTTAGCTAGTTACGTGCCTAAAGGACTCTCTACTACTTATAGCTAATAAAGCTAAGCTATATTAGGCTATTATTAGCATAGCTATCTATCTAGCTATATAGACTTAACTAGATATAGCTTTTATAGTTTAATTTTTAGCACGCTATTTCTAGCTACCTTGCAAAGAGTACCTCTTAGGGGCCTATAGGCTATTAGCTTATCTTAAGAGCACTAAGTCTTAGGGCATTAAATACGCTATTTAAGGCCTATAGCGCTTTATAGCCTATTATAATAGTAACTTTATAAGGGATAAGGGTACTAGTAAAAGTACCTATAGATATGTTATTTAACTAGCTAGAGGCCTTATAAGCTAGAAAAGCAAGAGGGCTAGTACTATTGCTTTATCTACCTTAGAAGCTAAATATACAGCAATTATAGAAGCTACCTAGGAGCTTAAGTAGTTAGCTAGCTTGTTACGTAAAACAGACTAAAATATTAATTTTCTAGTTACCTTATACAACGATAATAAGCAGGCTATATCTACTGCTAACGACCTTACCTTATATAGCTGTATAAAGTATACGCTAATTAAGTTTAGCTATGTTAAAGAGAAGGTTTAAGAGCAGCTAGTTACCTTAGAGTAGATTAACATAGAAGGCAACGTAGCTAATAGCTTTACTAAGCTACTAACTAAGCTATAGTTAGCTTTATTCTAGAAAGGCTTATATAGACTACTATTAGCCTAGCCCTTTAAATCTTACGTAGTTAATTACGTATACCTTTATTAAGAAGGCTAGGCTAATCTTGCTTAGCTAAATAGCTCTTATCTAGGGCTACCCTATAGCTCTAAGGCAGAGCTACCCTATAGCTTTTAGGGGTTAAGAACCTTTAGTTAGTATAATAATACCTTAACAAAGATATTAACCTTTAACAACCCCTGCTAATAGCTTAACTACTACTTACTAAAGTAGTTACTAGGCTTACTAAGGCCCTTACTAAGCCCTTAGCCTATTATAAGGATAGCTTCCTTTAGTAAAAGCCTTATACTAAGCCCTTAACCTAAGATTAAAGGCATCCGGGCTACCCTAAGCCCTAGGCCCCTCTAAGAAAGGATCCTCCTCTGTAAAGAAGCTACCTTAAAGGCAGAAGCTGCTAACATTTACCTCGTAGAAGCAGCTAAGGCTTTACTCTAGCTAGCTGGCTTAGATTATCATAGCCCTAGCACCGGCTTAGATTATTATAGCCCTAGTACTAGCTTAGATTATTATAGCTCTAGCACCGGCTCTGGCACCCGCTCTAACTACAGCACCGAGTCTAGCTCTAGCTCTGGCTATAGCCTAAGCCCTCCGGCAGCTTAACCTTAGCTTTATAGAGCACCTACCCTAAGCGTACACTAAAGGCTAGCATTAGAGTTACCTAACTCGTTACATAGCTCGCTAAGCCTAGGCCCCCTTAATAGATACGAAAGGCTGCCTACAGAGACCCTTTATAAGGCTCTAAGGCTTACCTTAGAGGAGATACGCTAAGAGGCTTAAGACTAGCTTAAAGACTAACAGCTTTACACACTAGAAAAGGACCTATTTAAGCCTTTAAAAGGGCTAGCTACCTTATACATAAGTAAAGGTATAACGTAGAGCTTTAATAATTAGCTATAGCAACCTATACACTAATTAAGCTACCTAAGCTACATAAGCTATTTAAGCTTAGCCTTAGACTAACAAAGGCTGCTACCCTATAGGTCCTTATACAAGCTAATAAGTATAAGCTTTAAGATGCCTTACCTTATACAGCTAGGCATTAAAGGGAGTGTTAAGACTATGTACTAAGAGATATAGCTTACGCTACTAAAGGTAGCTAAGCAGGGTAGTATAGGGCTGTGTAAGGCAAAGCGGGGCTAAGCAGGGCTACCCTAAAGCCTATTAGCTAGGTACTTAAGAGAGATTAGTATTACCTTAAGATGTCCTATTTTCCTAGTATTTACTATATATTTAAGGACGGACTAAGGTAACAGTGTTCTATGTACTTAAGGGGCGCTATCCCCTACCTAGCTAGCGTCCTTTCTCTTATCCTTAGCTTAATACAATATACACAGTCCTTACCTACCCTATAGTCTCTATCTTCCTATACCCTTATTTTAACACTGTTTATTCTAAGGTAGTATCTTTATAGTAGTACCCGTTGCCCCCTTTTCTAAGGAAGCTAACTATATTTTATATAGGTTTTAAGTAAAGATCGGGTTTTAAGGGATATTAGGTGTTACCTAAGGGCAAGGAAGGAGCTACTAGCTATATAAGATAAATAAGGCAAGAGCTAGTCTAAATTACGTAAGGAAAACGCGCCTAGACGCGCCTTGCTAAAGGCCTTCCTTTTTAATTAGTTTAATTAAGGAAGGTACTCTTTCTTAGTTAGTTTAATTAAGGTAATCTTTAATCTTAATTAGTCTAATTATAAAGCATAGTATTTCTTCTTAGCTAATCTAATCCTACTTAATAACTCTTAATAAGGTCTACCTTACCCCCCTGCCCCCCCCCCCCTTAGTCTTTAACCTATTAATCCCTCTCTTATGTCTTAGCATCTTCCTATCGTACTACCGCTAGCCTATCTGCCCCTAGCATCTCTATCTCTTCCTTTCCTTCTCTATTATGCTAGCCTAGCTTATCTAGCTATAGCATAGATCTCTATCTCTCCTTCTCTTTATTATCTGTCTTTTTATTATGCTACCCCCCTAGCTTATCTACCCTTAGTTCTTTTATCTTTTTATTCTACTTCCTTTCCTTTTCTTTTTTCTTTTCTTTTTATTTTAATTGTTTAGCTCTCTTATTACCTTACCTTTAATAAAGAAGCTTGCTTATAGAGCAGATTAAGGTTTATGCTCCTTCTTAATTTACTAAGCCTTAGAAGAGCTATCTTGTTTTAGTCTAGGTTTTTAATTGCTATGCTCTTATCTAAGAAAGGCTAGCTAGTAGGTCTATAAATATCTTAGGAGTAAGTCTATGCTGTTTATATACTATAACTCTATAACTACTATAGCTAACTACTAAAATTAAGCATGCTTAAAGTCTACTAGACGCTGCCTACTACTACTAATAGATATAGTAGTAGATATATTAAGGGCATAACCTAAAGAAAGACTTGCAGATAGCTAAACATAGTAAGTCTACCTACCTTTGCTTAGAATTAAAGTCCTTATTCTAATATTGTTTACGATTATCCTTTCTATTCTTGCTGTCTTAGTTGTAAATATCTACTATTACGTACTAATTAGCTATATATTTTAAAGGTATATTAAGAAGTATAGCGTTTACTGCTTACTAAAGTTAAAGAAAGAAGGACTAATAGTATCTATTAACTAAAAGCAATCTTATATCCTTTAGCGTTATAATATCTAGTTAAAGGTTAGTAAGTATATGTTGCTTTTATCCCTAAGGGAAAAAAAAAAAAAAAGATTAATAGCGTTAATTGTAAGCATACCTATTAGCTATACGTTCCCTAGAGGTAAGTTAACTTATACTACTGTCTTCTATAAAACATAGTAAGCAACTAATAGTATCTATTAATTAAAGGTATACTTATGTAAAGCTTTATTGCTAGCTATAGGTTGCTACGTTGCTTAAGAAGGACCTATTAGGATTTAACGTTAATAGTATATAAGCTTACCCTTTTAATTTACTTTTCTTTCTTTAAGTTTATTACTAGCAGTTAAAGACGTTTAGAATATACTATTAAAGCTTTATAAAAGTATCTTAAGTTAAATTCTAGTTTTTAAGATATATTTTACTAATATTATTATCTTAATACTAAAAATCTAGATATTATAAAAGAAAGTTAGCTTTACTTTATAACAAAGAAAAGGTTATAAGTACTTATATAAGTTATAGAGGTATAAAGCTTATCTTGCTGTCTCTTATAAGTATATAGTAGCTAACCTTAATAAGTTTAATAAGAAACGCTAAATTATTACGCTTAACGTAATAGCGTCTTAGAAGACGTAGATATAACAGTAAGCTAAAGGATTAGAAATTTCTAATATATAGGATTAGATTATAAAAGAAGCAGTCCTTTAAAGAAAAGGATAAATAGTACTAAAGGAGTATAGTACTAATAGGAACACTTAATAACTAAGATAGCTTCTTTAAATAAACAGATAATCTTAACATTATAAGTGCTTTTATAGTTAAAGTGTTTTTACTTTTATAAGATAATCCCTTTTTACGTAGAAGTACCTTATTATAGAACGCTAATCCTAAGTTAATAAGAGCACTTATAATTTAAGGAGCACTTATATATATAGGACTACTTATGCTTAAGGAGTACTTTTTTTTTTAAAAGTACCTTATTATAGGATACCTTATTATAAGATAATCTAAACTTTTAGAGCACTTATAATTTAAGGAGTACCTTTGCTTAATAAGGGAAGCTAAAATATAAAAGGCTTTTTTTAAAGGATGCTTTATAAATTTATAAGAGCCTTTTTTAAAGCTTTAAGCATAGCTAAAGGTATCTTAAGGCGTATACTATTATCTTAACATTGCTAATGTTATCTTAGCGTTTAAACATTATTTTATTTTTAAAGCTTTTTATAAACAAAAGCTCCTTTTACTAAAAGACACCTTAAGTATAATTAAGTCTTATATAATGTCTAGATCTTTTAATTTAAAGATTATCTTTTTGCTAAAGATTCCTTTTTATTATAAAAGAGCTTGTTTAGCAAAGGCATTTTTATTTGTTAAAATTATCCTTTTGCTGCGATCTTATTAGGAGCACGTACTCTTATGATTAGGCCTATTTTCGGGATTATCTTAACTGTGCAGAGGAGGTCCTTAACACCCTCCTAAAAAAGCCCCCCCGGCCTCGTAGGTACATGTACTGATGGTACGTCCTCGGTGGGTGCTACAGAGTCGTGTGGAGCACTGCAGGGACGGCAGCCCGTACAGTACTACTCCGTTAGTACTAGCGACATCCTCTCAAGGACTCGAATCTACATACTATTCCGTACTACTCCGTACTACCAGTAGGTACTATTGCAAGAAGGGTCGCGGGAGCGGCAGTGCTGGAAGTCTCGGTCGACGGATCGCCTGCGGTCTGCTCCGTACTCGTACAAGGGACGACATTGGAAGATGTCTCTCTTCCGGCACCCGCCCGTCTGCTGCAGGACTTTCAAGGTCGTTGCCATCCTGACGTACCATTGCCACCGCGCAAGACGAAACGCACGGCTGCAGTGACGCGGCCCTTTGGTTGGCTTTGCTGGACGTGGTTGCCGTGGAGAAGAAAGGCACCTCGGTCAGGGCAGCCAATCAGATCGGCCGCAAGGTGTAGGGACCCGCGCCTCGGCTCCACCAGTTCTAGCGGCAGGTACGGAGTACATGTACGGAGCACGGACTACCTTAGTACTAGTAGGTACTCGTGCTCGCACGGAGTACTCCGTAGGTACTCGTTCCAGGTTCACGCGCCTCAAGCTCCAACAGGTCCATCCAGTCTGGAGTGCAGGACGTGGACGGGGGAAAGGGGCAAAGAGCGCAGCGTGTTTCCAGACGCCATCCAGAGGGCCGAGATGCCATTGCCTCGGAAAGAGACGAAAGAAAGGACGGACTCCTCTGTACGGAGTACCTCTGCAGAAACTCGAAGCAAGCTGCCTCGGAGCTCAAGCGGGGGCCAGCGGTGGCTGGTGGCTGGCCAAGGATTATCCCCGGACATGTGATTGGCTGCAGGCATCGAGATCCACCTAGCAGCGCTCCCTCCATTGTCGCCCGGCGGGCCCCCTGTCTCCAGCTGAGAAGGCGCCTAGCCTCCCGACGCTTGCCGCATGCGCCCTGGCAGCGGTCCTCGAGCTCACACTGTATCTCGCACGGTACGATACCCGCAGCACTTCGGCGTGCAGTGAGGCCTGTGGTGCATCCATCCGACCTTAGTACATAGATGTACGGAGTAGTACCTACTACTATAGTAGTAGTACTCCGTACTTAGTACTACTACTCCGTACATGTACACTAGAGATCCATTCCTCCGTGCGAATTGCATCCACCATCCTGTGCACCACCCTGGAAGGCACCGCGGGCGTCCGGGTTGGCATCAGCCCTAGAAAAGCACATCAGCGCCAGCACAGAGTCGGTCCATCCGTCCATTCGTCCATCGATTCTTTCTTCGATGCGCGGAGCTTGGAGCGGCCA
The DNA here is from genome assembly GCA_003055185.1 of Escovopsis sp. TC. Lineage (NCBI taxonomy): Eukaryota > Fungi > Ascomycota > Sordariomycetes > Hypocreales > Hypocreaceae > Escovopsis > Escovopsis sp. TC. Next base: position 6,026,131 of record NIGD01000004.1, on the reverse strand, counting down.
AGCTTCCTTGTCGAAGCTGTCCGTGAATCATTTCTAGGTCGATTGCTCGAGCTCTGAGCCGTCCGCAGCTCAGGTGGTCTTCAGGTTTCCACCCCAACGAGTACCGGCCTCAGAGGCTCGAGGTACAAAGAGTACTCCTCCGTAGTAGTACTACGGAGTAGTACTACGAGTACCGGCCTCAGAGGCTCGAGGTACCGGCACTCCGTACAAAGATTCATTTCTGTAGTGCAAGTACTACTACGGAGTAGTAGTGCCTGTATAGGTCCCTTAGTATTAATAGTATCACTGTAGCCTTGAGTCGATAGCAAGACTCGCTGATAAGGGAGAAACGCGTCTCCTGCCAAAACAACAAAACATCAACCTCACGATCCCCCCTCACAGCATGGCCTCCTTCATCTCGCACGCTCGCTCGCTTCCACGCAACCGCACCTCTTACTGCCTCCCCCTTCTCCCCCCCTCCTCGCTCCCTTCTGCCATCTGACTGCACGGTAGCCCGGCTCCCATGTCAGCGCCATCCTGCCCGCTCCATGCATCCTGGACCACCCACGCGCACTCGTGCACCTGCGCTGCAGCGCTCTGATGCACAGCACTCCCAGGCTCTCGAGATGACCACAGGTACGGGGCATTCCTCCGTCCCACGGCCACGAGGACTCCAACATACTCTACTCCGTACGAGTGCCCGACCCCTTCCACAGGGAGGGCCGCTACACAGAGCCACCCAGAGCTCGCCGAGTGAGCATCCGTCGATGTACTCCGTACCTCCCCGAGCAATTTCACGTGGACGGTACCCGAGATGACTCCAATTCCACCTCTAGCCAGGCCCCCGGAGGTATCCGTACCTGGCACAGACGAGAGCTGAGTGAGGCCACTCGTGCGGATGAGGAGGAGGTTCTCGTATTGTCTCGCCGACGACAAGAGGTACCCCCAACCCCGTACCCCGTACTCCGTGCAGAGCAAATTACCAGGAGGCCACCTCCAGCTCCTCGATCCCACCCAGCCTCCTCTCTTTTCATCCATCTCTCGAACGCTCACCCCCCTCCACGCTCTCGCATCCACCCGCCAACGTCTCTCAAAACATAGATTTTCATCTCCGCCAGCCCAATCACTGCCAAGTCTTGACAAGCTCGGGACTGAAGAATCCTGTACCGACTGAGCCCGTACAGACTTCGTCATCGTCCTCCTCCATCTCCATCCAGGAAGGGCCACTCTCGGCGACGAACTCGCAGCCGCCGTCGCCGCCGCCGCCGCCGACCGTACCGCAACGCCCTCACGTCGTCCGCTCTTGCGATCCTGGTAAGTCGAGCCGCGCTTGCTTTGTTTTTCTTCTTCGCTTCCTGGAGATCGTCCGCCGCCGCCCTCCCCCCCCCTCCTCCCTCCCTCTCTCCCTCTGGCCCCCCAGCGTTGCTTTTTTGCCTGTTTCTCGTTCCATTCGCCATCCATATCCATCCGTCCGTCTGTCACCTTCCATCCTTCGAGGACTGAACCCAGAACGGAGCGCCGTGGAGACGCAGACCAGTCAAGGACAGTCCCGTCATCCCGTTCTCCATCAAGAGACGCAGACGCCAGAGGTACGGAGTACCTCTTTCTTGATTACCAGCCCCGGAGTGCGCGGCCTTCCTGTACCGAGGCATCTCTCGACCACCAACTCCACCATCGCCAAGGACGAAAGGGTCCCAGACACAGAGGCTTCGAGCATTCCCCAGAGACCCGGGGTAGAGGGACGCAGAGGCGCATTGGCACGCGTCTGAGTGCAAGCATCACACCTGCTCGAGAGCACGAATTCGAGTGCTCGTACTCCGTACAAGCACGAGCACAAGCACAAGCACAAGCGCACAGCAGAGACCCGAGTTACACCATTCCCCGTACGAGAAATCAGCAACGAGACCGGGGTGGTTGGGAGACCCACCTAGTGCTCCCAGCTCTGCTTTGCCTGCTCGAGCCTTGCTCGCTGTCTCGCGCCTCTCTTCCTCTCCGCCCGTACGGAGTACTGTAATCACACCCATTGGCCCAGGACCTTGCCAAAAACACGACGACCTCATTTTGCTCTGGCCTCTCCTCCGCCATTTCCATCTGTCTGCAGCTGCTAACCACCCCGCCGTCGCGTCCCTGGATGCTACAGACCCTTCGGGCTGTCGGACGACGCCGCCTTGACCCTTGATACCCGCCGCTTCACCCTCCACAGAGAGCGCGCAGGAGAGTCCGCATCCTCACCGCGTGGCCGCAGCCCTCGTCAGCGCTTCTCGCCTTCGTCGCCATCGTCACAATCGCCATCGCCTTTTCCCATCATTCAAACGCCCGCATTGTCTCGAGATCCGCCAAGGCTATCGCATTTGCCTCCTCGAAAAGCCGATTTTCGATTTTTCCATCTTCGATAACGATCGGCGCACCGACAACCCGAAATCGAAATTCGAATTGCCGTCGCGGTACAGACACGACAAAGACAAGCTTGACGTCCAAAACGCCCTCATCATGTCGGTCAAACTCCAGGAGGAAGTCATCCAGCAAACGGTTCAGCAGACGTCGCAGATGGCGCAAGACATGGCCTCGCGGGCCCTCGAGAAGGCATTCGACAGAAATGCTCCGCTCCCGGGTACCAGTGGGAGACATCCCGTGGCCGAGCTCATCGGTATCGCTCTGACTGGAGGCTCAGCCATGGCCGGATCTAGGGGCTACCTCGCGGTATGTGAAAAGGAAGCGAGCGAAGGAGGATACCTGGGGGTGGTCGAATATATCGTGGTTTTTTCTTTCAACCAAGAGGGGCAATCAAAGAACCCTAATGAAAATATGAGGAACTGAAAGGCTGACCTGGACCGGATTGCGACTGCAGACATACGTCAGACAGCTTCAGGCGAATCCTTTGCGCACCAAGATGCTCACGGCTGGATCGCTCGCTGGTCTTCAGGAGTTCCTCGCCTCATGGCTTGCCAAGGATCGCAACAAGCACGGTAATTATTTTACCTCGCGTGTGCCCAAGATGGTCGCATACGGCGCCTTGATCAGCGGCCCCATGGGCCACTTCATGATCTGGCTCCTCCAGCGCATGTTCCAGAATCATGTCAGCCTCCGCGCCAAGATTCTCCAGATCATCGTCAGCAACTTGGTGGTACGTTCCCTCAGATGCCCGTCCCCCTCGGACCGATATTCAAAATCGCCAGTCCATGTCCATGGCCGAAAAGCAAGGTGAGTGCCTTTTTGATGCTGACGCCCCACCCCAGATTGCCCCTATCCAGAACAGCATCTACTTGCTGGCCATGGCCATCATCGCCGGGGCTCGAACGTTCCACCAGGTCCGCGCCACCGTCAAGGTCGGCTTCTGGAGAGTCATGCGCGTCTCCTGGCTCACATCGCCCATCTGCCTGGCCTTCGCCCAGCAGTTCCTCCCCGACGAGCTCTGGGTTCCCTTCTTCAACATGGTCGCCTTCGTCATCGGCACCTACATCAACACCATCACCAAGAAGAAGCGCCTCGCGGCTCTCCGCAAGAAGCACTTCGGCGAGCAGCGCGACCCGCGCGGCGGCAGCAGCACCGGCCGCCCCGAGGACTACCCGCCCACCCACGGGGGCAACCCGCACTTCTGACGCAGTCATGGGAATGCGACCCCACGTCTTCGGCAACGTTTCAATGTTCAGGGGCGGTTTGAGGACGAGACCATGACTGTTACAGGGTGTGGAAGAAGACCGGCGAGGAAGAGATCTCGAGGCCATTCAACGCGACAAATGACGATTGATTTTTTTGAGAGAGAAAGAAGAGGGAACGATTGAGATTCTTTCATGGCGGAAGAGCATCCACCGAAGAAAAAAAAGGCCCGCGTCATCTATTGTATATTTGCGTACATCTTTACATGACCTCCTTTTCCCCCAATTCCCCTGGGTGGAGTGGCTTCATGTGTCGAGTTGTTTGATTTTGTTTTTTTTAAGCTGAGATGATTTGAGATTACCTTTTGTTCACACTTTGATATCGTCCTTTCCCCTTGGTTTTCTTTGTTATGGTCGTTGTTCCCCTCCCGCTCTTCGAGTATGGCAGGCCAGAACGGGGGGGTATAAGGCTGCGTGCGAGGATCTGAGGGCAGGCAACAGATGGCGGGCGCGTGGCATGTCTCTTTGTGTTCTTGTTTAGTAATGACCGAACTTGATGCCCAAAGGCGGAGATGTCGTGCTCTCCTCCCTCCCTCTCGTGCGGTCATTGTTGCCTTGTCGTGATGGTGTTCCGCTCGGCCTGCTCTGCTAGTGAAGATGACTGCCAACCAGGGGATCGAATTCGCGTTTCGCAAGATGACTGCCGATCCTGGGTCGAATGCTCAGTGGACAAGACGAAGATTGCCCATGTCCCATGGAGAAGATGGTAAGCCCGATGGTCGGGCAGTCGCAGCTCCGACCAGCCCCTGACTTTCCGAGGGGAATTCGGGCTCCCTTCCAAGAGGCCTCGCTCCTGAGTCTCGAGTCGGGAATCTCGCTGCGCTTTGTCGCTGTCTCTCTCTTGTAGATTGTTCGTGTGTGTGCCTGCTCTCCCGGTCGACACGAGCATCTGGTTCATCCCTGATCCTCGGCGAAGATGAAGCCCGGGCTCCAGTACTGCCACTCGCCGGAGGACTGCGCGTCCACCCACAGCAGCCCTCCGCGGACGAGGTCCTCGATGGCAGTCTTGCAGCGCGCCGTCTCCCAGCCCAGGTTGTCCCTGAGCAAGCTGACGCTGACGAAGCCGAGCACCTGCGCAGCCTCCACAACGCCAGCCTGGTCGGTGCTCAGCTCGCGCGGGACGCTCCTCACGTACTCCTTCCTCCCGACCGAGACGATGGCGTAACTTCCCCCGAGGGGCTTGAGGGTCTCCACCGCGCGCCGCACATCATCCTCCGACACGGCGCCCTCGCCCTGCGCCTCGCCTGGTCCTGCTCCTCCCCGTCCTCCTGCTCCACTGCCACCACCACCTCCTCCTCCCGCTTGCCCAGTCGCTGTCGCCGACGCGCGCGCAATCTTATCCCGCAGCTCGCTCAGGCCGATCAACCCCCCGTTCTCAGCGCGCGTAGCCCCACACACCTCCACCACACGCACCGCCAGCTCGAAGTAGAAATCGTTGACCGTCTTGCCGAGCAGCTGCGCCCACACGCTGCTGCTGCTGCTGCTGCTGCCGCCGCCGGAGCTCGGATTTGACGCCGCGAGCGGATCGACGCCGATGGCGGCGCACATGCGCGCGAACTGCGCCCGGAAGGCCGGGTTGGAGCGTATGTCCTTGGCGTGGGTCAGGGAGAAGGTGTGCAGCAGGGAGCGGAAGACGGAGAGCTGGGTCTCGAGGGCGGAGGCGTTGAGGGCGCGCAGGGAGGAGCCGTGGGAGGCGAAGTGGGCGGATGTCAGGCGGGAGCGGTCGAAGGCCGCGATGCCGACGCCTTTGCGAGACATGGCGCCTCTCGATTTTGTTCCCGATTCTGATAGGAGGATCGGGTGGAAGATGCGAGGGATAGATGTGGGGAGCACGATATCGGGAGAGGCGGGTTGAGGGGAAAAGAGGTGGAAGTGAAGTGGAAGTTGGGCGTTGGATGCGACATCCGAGATGGCGGTGGTTGGCTGGCTTGACGTGGGATCCGGCATGTGCCGGCACTTGTACTCGCACAGTGTTGTCGCGGCACATCTTGGGCTTGCCATACGGAGTACTGTGCGTCTACATTGACATTCGCATGGGTTTATGTGCTATGAAATCCACACTCTGTGAATCATCACGTCGTGCTCTCTGATCCAAATTTCGCCCTGAGTGGAATCGTTTTTGCATGCCTCGGCATGGGGGATGACTCAAATGGAGCTGAGAATGATATCCTCTGATCATTCGGCATGGTCTGTCATCATTCATTCATTGTCCCGCATTCACTGATCCCATCCGGCCTCCTATCTTGTGACGAAATAACCCTGGATATCACCCATCCATCCATGTGTTCCCAAAATCAATATGAAATGGCCTCGTCGCCAATGTGTTTCTGCACTGCGGCCACGCGACTCGTCCGCCTGGCCCCATCGATCCGCTCTCCTCGGGTGGTCCTGTCTAGGTCTATGCAAAGCCGCCAGAGCACAGCGATCCCTTCTCTAAGCAATGCTCAAAAAGAAAACAAACAAACAAGAGGGAGGGGAAAAGGGAGAAGAAATGAAACTGGGAAAATCGAAGCTGAAGAAATCGGCAGAGGTTGGGGGAAGAGGGTAAAGGGAAAAGGAAAAAAAAAAGGGAAAATGGAAAAGAAAAAAGGGAAAAGGGAAAAGGGAGAAGTGAGAAGGGAGAAGGGAGAAGGGAGGTTGGCGAGGAGATGTGCGAGGGAGAGAGGCACATCTGGAAACAGCGGCAAAGGTAAGGGCGAGAAGGGGGCATGATGAGGTCGCTTGCGAAGTTTATTGTGTGGCGCACTGAGTCTGTCCTCCCCCTGCCTCGTCCTCGTCTTGCCACTCGTTCTGGTATCTGGGATCGTCGGAAGATTCGCCCATCTAGTATTTCCTCGTCAGCATGGATATGTTGGGCGAAGGGGTTCGTCTGCGGGGAAAGAAGGCGGTGTCCAGGGGGAAAGGAAAAACTGGGATGCCTACCTCGTCAATGTCCGCGTCATCCTCGTACTCCACCTCGTCCACTTCCTCGGGCTCGACGCTCGGTGAGGGCGCAGCCGGCAGCATCTTTGCGAGCCCGTCGTAGGCCGCGTCGTCCCCGAGCCAGCCGTCCTTCGGGAACTCCACCTTGACGAGCAGGTACAGGTCGCCCTTGACCTCTCCCTTCTTGAGGGGCATACCCTCGCCGGGCACCTTCAGGCACTCGCCCGGCCGCAGGATGTGGCCCCTCTTCCGCTCAATGGAGATGCCGCGCCCGTCGAGGTGTGAGAGGACGACGCGCTTGAAGCCCGTCAGAGCCTCGCTCAGGGAGACGGTCAGCTCGGCCGAGAGGTCGTTGCCGAGGCGGGAGAAGACGCGGTGGGGCTCCTCGACCAGGGTGAAGACGATATCTCCGGGGATCTGATCGGGGTACTGGTCTGCCTCGCCCTCGAGCACGATGCGCTCGCCCTGCAGGGAGCCCCTGGGGATGTAGATCTCGAGCACCTTCTTCTCCTGCGTCGTCCGCTTGCCCTTGCACTTCTTGCACCGGTCCTTCTCCTTGAAAACCTTGCCGGCGCCGGAGCAGTGGTCGCACATGACGGTCTCGCGGCGCATCAGGCCCGGGCCGACCTGGCGGATGGCCTCGGCCACGCCGCGTCCCCTGCAGCGCTCGCAGGGGTTGGACTTGGCCTTGTCCTTGCCGCCGGAGCCCTTGCAGCCGCCGCAGACGACCTGCTTGTTCGCCGAGAACTTGACCGTCTTTCCCTTGTAAAGCTCCTCGAGCGTGACCTTGTACTCTTGCTCCTCGTCCGGGCCCTTTCGCGGGCGGCTCATGCCGGGCATGCCGTCCGCGGCCCCGCCGCCCATGTTGAAGCCGAACATCTGGGACAGGATATCGTTGAGATCGACCTCGGGGCCGCCCGGGCCCCCCCTACCGGAGCCGTCGAAGGCGGCCATGCCGTGCGTGTCGTACAGGTGGCGCTTGTCCTCATCGCTGAGGATCTCGTAGGCCCTGCTGGCCTCCTTGAACTTGATCTCGGATTGCTCGCGGCGGTCCTCGGGGACCTTGTCGGGATGGTATCGCAGGGCGGCCTGGCTGCGTATTAGTTTCTTCTGTCTCTGTGCGCGCGCGACCCTGGGACATGGGCGTCACGCGACATGGGCACCGCGCCTCCATCTCTCCCCCAAACCCTCTCTATTTGTCTCCCTTGCCTCCTTCCTCTCTCTCTCTCTCTCTCTCTCTCTCTCTCTCTCTCTCTCCCCTTCTCTTTAGAAGGCTGAATGCGAACCTTGCGATAAGCCTTCTTGACCTGGTCCGGTGTGGCATCTCTCTGGATCTCGAGAATCTCTGTAGTGCGGGGATATTAGTTAGCGACAGGACCACCGAGCACGCATTGCTCCCGACTTCCACGCTCGCCTAGAGTCGCGCGAATGGCCACAAGAGGGATCCCAGAAGCGGGCAAGACCAAGGCTGACACACCATACAGATCCGTCTCTTGGACACCGGAAGTGTCCATCGTAACGTGATGTGCTGCGTCGCTGGCAGGGTCGCACGTGGATCAATGTCAAGGATCGATTGTGGAAGAAGACGAGAGAGATTCGAAGTCGCGAGGCGTAATGATCGTCGGAGAGGCTTGAGCGACGGCCTCTATGGGGTGCAAGGGAAAATCTGGAGGAGAGGAAAGAGGAGAAAGAGGGAGAAGCAAAGGGCGTCGGCACCTCAAGGGTCGCTTCGCGAAAGACGGTGATGGTGAAGGTGGATGGGAGAAAAAAATGGGCGAGCTGTGGTGTTTGCCGCGGGGTCGCTGGCTCCAGTGAGCCAGGGACTGCCTGCAGCCCGCGAATCCCCCGTGCCGGTTTGCGGAGCAGCGACTTACATGTACCTTGCCGGCACTACACGTACTACGGAGTACCCGATGTAGACGGCATTGAAAGGGCCTGAAGGGCTCGTGCAGCTGGAGGGCGCAGGCGCTCAGTACATGTGGACCCTAAGTGTACATGCACTAAATGCACTAAATGCGGGGACGTCCTGACGTCCACAACTGGAGCCCCCTGAGCCAACTGTGCCAGCAGTTCTGGGATCTGGATTGATCCATTGATTTATTGATGGCATCTCGACACAATGAGGCTGATGTTGAGACCAAATCGAGATGTAGATTGGACGCAGGGCAGGTGCATCAAGTGACATGGGGCTCAGGAACCAAGGAACTTGCACGCAACATCAGACCCCATTCCAGGCGATGATGCATGGCCGCGGCAACTTGGAGACGCGGCGCCACGAAGATCCCCACACGTTGATGTGCATACATGTACTCCGTACAGAAGCCGCCAACGCCCGTCAGAGCAGCCTTTTCGTGGCCCGGGACTGTCTGTAGATTGTCTTTCCTCGCAGCCAAGAAGACATCATCTATGCAATTGCTTTGCAAGATGGAAGAAGAGTCCGAGAATGGGCATTCGTGGAGGTCCTTGGTCACCATCCACGAGCTTACGGAGTACATAGATGTATCTACTCCGTACTCCGTAGATGTATTCCACTCCACACAAGCCACATGTGGCGCAGAACCGCACCCTGAAAAACGCCTCACTTCTTCACTGCCGAGATCCTCTTCAAGACGCCAATATCAACATCACCAGCAGCCAGCATTGCTTGCTTTGCACGATGGACTGACCAGAGCCTTCCCATCTCTCATTCTTGTATAACATTCTCTTCTTTTTTTTTTCTCCCTTCCCAGCGCCATTGTACCATGTTTCGTCTCTCTCCTTGCCGCAGACCATTGACACCGGCCGCATTCCGCAAGCCTGCTCTGCTCTCGCCCCCTCGTGGCTCGGCTCACATTTCACCCTCCTTCCCCGCGACACTCACGAGTTCGACGCCGTCGAGTAGAGCATCTCCAGCATGTCAGACTAGACCCCACTCCGGCATCTCGAAGCTGAGAGCCCTCAGGGGAAAAGACCCCGGCCAGGCTCACGACGTCCCCCGCACAATCCTCGGTCAGAGCGCAGATGCCCCCATCAGAGCCCGCTTCGCCCCCTCGCCAACCGGCTACCTGCACCTCGGCTCGCTGAGGACAGCTCTCTTCAACAAGCTCTCCGCATCAGCCTCCAGGGATGGTGCTTTCATCCTCCGCATTGAGGACACAGATCAAGTGAGAGGCCAACCACCTTCGTGCCTGACCATCAACACTCGGAGATGACGAAGCCATGCTAATTTCTTCACCTCACCCTGTTGAGAACCGTCTCGTGCCAGGCGCTGAGGAGAGCCTTCTTCGCGATCTCTCATGGGCCGGTCTCTCATGGGACGAGGGCCCTGACAAGGGCGGCCCCTATGGACCATATCGTCAGGTACGTCATGGTCATCCTGCTCACCAGGTCCATGCCCAACTTCTACTCCATCCCACTGACAGACGAGCGAGCAAATCAGTCCGAGCGCTTGCCCCTGTACAGGAAGTACGTCCAGGAGCTCCTCGACAAAGGCCACGCCTACCGCTGCTTCTGCAGCCCGGAGCTCCTCGAGTCCCAGAAGCGCGAGCTCCACGAGGCCGGGAAACCCACACTCTACCCGGGGACCTGCCGGCCCATAGACTCTGCCGAGTCCGACCGTCGCGCACACGCAGGCGAGCCTCATGTGATCCGCCTCAAGGCCGACTTGTTCGGGAGGCCCAAGATGCGGGACGCCATCTACGGCCCCTTCCAGAAGAAAGATCTCGAGGAGGACTTCATCCTCATCAAGGCGGATGGATTTCCCACGTACCACTTCGCCAACGTCGTCGACGACCACCTCATGAAGATCACGCACGTCATTCGCGGAGAAGTACGCCTGCGACCCCTCCTTTCCTCCAATCCTCTTCTTGTAAGACTGACACTGTTTCAGGAATGGCTCATATCTACACCGAAACACATCGCCCTTTATGAGGCTTTTGGCTGGCAGCCCCCGATCTTTGCCCACCTCGGACTCCTCGTCAACCCCGACGGCACCAAGCTCAGCAAGCGGAACGCCAGCGTCAACCTATCCTTCTACAAAGACGAGGGCGTTTTCCCCATGGCCCTTCTCTCCTGGCTGGCCAACCTCGGATCGTCCTTCAAATCGGACACGCAAACCCCTCGCACAGTCGCCGATCTCGCTCAGGCTGTAAGATCCCCCCCCCTTTTTTTCTCACTCCTTGTTTTCTTGCCTGCTACTTCGTTTCACTGTCGTGCCTTGCGTGTTACTTCGCTTCACTTCATGCCTTGCCTGCTGCGTCTCTTCACTCTCGTGCCTTGTCAACCTTAGACCCTTCATTCATTCAAATCGGCACACTGACCCGCCAGCAGTTGACATTCAAGTTCACTCGAGGCGGCATCAAACTCAACACGGCAAAACTCGACCACTTCAACGCAAAATACCGTGACGCCCTCCTCAAACACCCCATCAACACCCTCGCCCACCAAGAAGCCCTCGCCCTCCAACAGCACTTCACCCGCCCCCTCCTCCACGCCATCCAAACCATAACCCGCAACGGCCTCCCTGAAACCTCCTCCTCCTCCTCCTCCTCCTCCTCCTCGTCGTCGTCAGCGTTCCCCTCCCCATCCTGGACCCACCCCCTCGACTTAGTCCCCGCCCTCCGCGACGAATCCTCCTCAGAGGCATACATCTCCCACGTCTTCTCCACCAAGCAAGGCGGCCTGCGGGAGGCTAGGGCGCTCCTCTCGCAGCAGCCTTACCTCTTCTGGCGCGTGCCCCGATCCGTGTACCTCGCCTCGCTTCGAGCCTACCCTCCCGATCCACGCATCCTCGACGCCCTCGACCACGCCATCTCCCGCGAGGACGACTGGAGGACCGCCCCCGCTGCTGACAATAACGATGATGATCGTCGTGGCACGACTTCGTCGAGTGACGCCGCCGGCGCGAGGGTAATGGAGACGGTACGCGCCGCGGTGGAGCCTCTGGGCCTGCAGCCCCCATCCACACTGCATGATACGTTGAGGCTCGTTGGCGCGGGCGCGCATGATGTCTCCTCGCCGAGCAGCTCGAAGATGTTCGTGCTCCTGGGCCGCGAGGAGTGGAAGGCGAGGCTCGCGACTGTACGAGAGCTCATGAGCGACAACAGTAGCTGAGGGATGGAGGAGAGGAATACACAACATGTCTTGTACTCATAGTATACCCAATCTTCATCTAGAAAAAGCTCAGGGCGACACACTTCCATATAGATGGCTTGTCATATCCGTTCATTCATCATATACGCCCCTATACCGGGATTGGGAGCTTGAGCTCGCAGTCTACAATCATGCGCGCGGCCTTGATCCATCACAGCCCACGGTCTTTTTCACCACCAGGCGCGCAGATCGCATACGTGATTCACGTAATACCGCAACCGTCTGCATCCCGTCACAAGGCCCATGAATATGCCCCGGCAGCGCGAGTGCGGAGTAGCCACATCGTAGACCTCTACATTGAGCACACCGTGCGCACGCATCATCACACATAGCACCCGAGAAACCCATCCACAGTATCCAAACGATCCATTCACGGAGGCACGCAAATACGAGGACGCAAGCACGCATCCACGCAGCAGTCAACGCACTATAGGAGGGCTTTCAGTCCCAGACCGAGCCCATTTTGATTTTCCCCAGCTCATCTGCGTCATCAGCTCAAATAATGCTTGATTTTCGCTATTGGACGAGAGCGAAGACAGTGGGAAAGACAAAGAGAGAAAAGGGGGGGAAAAGGGGGGAGAGAAAGAGAGAGAGACAGAGAGAGAAAAAGAGAGGGAAAATCATGAATCCATCCCACATGATCCAGTATGTTGTCCAAACGCCAGCGCAGAGGGTATATAGCACCAATCCATCCCAGACCATCAACACCAATCACCCACACCATATAGTTTCTATGTACAAATATGCAAAGAGGTGAAGTAAAGAATTCCGCAATCCAAAAAATGCAAGATCTCATGATCTACAAAAGAAGAGAAAGAGAAGAGAGAGGAAGAAGTGAAAGAAAGAAGAGGACGAGAAGGAGAGGGGGGAGGCAGTCAAGGAGGCGGAGAGGATGGCGGGCTTAGCATTCTCTATAGCTCCACAACCCAGACCTAGTAGAAAGAAAATTGTCAGCTCAATGCTCCGAGGATGGAGGGATGGATCGATCACAGGGTTTGCGTCATGTTTCGTGAGCAACTCACCTCCATCTTGCCAGCATCCGTCCTCTCCCTGCGCGCTTGCGTCCGTGCGCTCTCGATCGCCATGTCCAGGTCATCTTGGTCGCCCATGGTGATCATGTCACTCGGCTCGTCCTCGTCCCGCATCCTGATCTTGATGGCACCCCGCAGGCACATTTTCTCGCGGATGCGCTCGACGAATTCGGCAAAGGTCATGTTCGTGCCGATCATGATGTAGCGCACCTCTGCCGCGTGCACCTTGACGCGGACCTGCCGCATCTCGGGGCGTCGCGAGCTGGCGCGGGGCACGCACGAGTTGGATCGCGAGTGAGAGCGCGAGTTGGAGGTGGAGTGCATCCGCGGCCTGGGCTCAAAGCCCTCGTCAGAGGACGCCCTGTCGTCGGAGCCGGGGCCCTCCTCTTCCTCGTAGTAGAAGTTTTGGTTGGTCTCCACGTCGTGCCGCTGTTGCTGTTGCTGTTGTTGTTGTTGCTGCTGCTGCGGCTGATGCAGGCGGGTGCGACCCTGCCGCAACGAGGAGCCGACAAGTCGTAGGGGCTCAGGCTGGAATTCGCGGACCTCGTCGATGGGACGGTTCGACCGCCATCCCGGGTGATGGTCCTTGAGGGAGAGACCACGCGAGATGCCGAGGTTGGTGGCGGAGCGCTGGGTGCGGACGCGGCTCGGCGGGGAGAATGCCGGGTCCAGCCTTGGCGCGGGTCCGCTGTAGCCGAAGCCTGTACCGCTACTGTTGCTGATGCTACTGTTATTGCTGTTCGAGCTGGAGCTGCTGTTGAGGTCCTGTGGCGAGGCGATCTTGTCGGAGCGGGAGTCCTGAGGGGAGTACGCCTTCTCGTACTTGCGGCCGGGGCCGCCTTCGTGGCCGAGGATGTTGAGCTTAGCGAGGACTGGCCGTGACACGGCGGCCTTGACGGACGCGCCACGGCTGAGGCGCTCGGCCTCGGGGGGTGGCGTGGGCGGGAAGACCTGGCGGGAGGCTGAGGGGTCGGAGTTGTGCTGTCTCTTGGACTGCAGACCCGGCTTGACGAGGGGCGATGCTCTGAAAGTGATAGGCTGGAAGGGTTTTTCCTCCTTCAGATCGGCACGGGAGCCCTACAGTTCGAGTTAGACAGAGACGGTGTCAGACAGGGATGGGGGGTGGGGGGTTAGCAGCAGGATATCTGCAGTCTTTTTTTCTCTTGGTACTTCGGGGTGCTGACCTTGGACTCCAGGCCGGCGAATCCTGTATATGCCGTGTTGTGTTCGGAGGAAGCAGCAACGAGTCGAGCCTTGCCGAGATAGTCTTTCGTCTTGAGGTTGCGGACCTTGGCCTCGTTCGGTCGGTAAACCACGCCGATGGGTATGGAGAAGACGGTGTATCCCTGGTAGGAAAAGACGAATGTGTTAGACGCGGCTTCTTACCCTCTCTCTCGTCCCTACTCCAGACTACGGAGTACCATTCCATTCCTTGGTTCTCCGCTGATGCCTCTGCAACAAGTACTCCGTGCTCCAAAGAAACATCCGATCTGATAAGCAGGATGTGTACCGACCTGGGCGCCATCGCGCATGGCCTCGTCAATGACGTCGTGGTCCTCGACGATCTTCTCCTTGGATGCGAATGCCAGATCTTGCATGCCCGACTCCGCCTGCTGGAGGTATACGTAGCACATGCCGCGATTGAAGAGCACCTCGCACGAGTAGAGCTTGAAGGTGAGACCGAGCTGCTCGTAGTCGATGGTGGAGTTGCCCCTCAGGTAGAGCAGGGTGTCGTTGAAGTTGGCGAGAGCCTCCTCGAAGTCGCCGAGCAGGAAGTTGGACACGCCCTGCTGGAAGTATGCGACAGCGAAGTACTGGTCCAATCGGATGGCGCGCTGGTAGCACTCGACGGCCTTTTCGTGCTCGCCCAGTGTGGCGTAGATGATGCCCATGTTGAAGAGCATCTTGCTGGTGTCGGAAATTTTGGCGAACTCGGCAATCGCACCTTCGAAGTCATTCTTATCGTAGAAGGCGAGGGCCGCGACCCATGTTTCTATCTCCTGTACGCGAGGGGAGAAGGAAAAAAAAGAGAAAATGTTAGGAAACACTGTGGTGTTGACTTGTATGTTGCAAGGCCTCTCCTCCTCTCCCTGTCCCGCTCTCTCTTTCTCCTTCTCTCTGTCTCTTGTCTCTCTCTCGCGTTCTCCCTCTCTCTCTCTCTCTCCCTCTCTCTCTCTCTCTCTCTCTTCCTCTCTCTTCCTCTCTCTTCCTCTCTCTCGTTCGCATCTCTCTCTTCTGAATTTTTTAAGTGGGGAAGGTGAAGAGATGAAAATGGGAAAGCGTACCTGTTTCAAGGACATGATTGCCCCTCTGATCTGCTTTGCCGCACAAAATGCAAGGAATCGTTGGTGATGGCTTGGTCAAAAGGTCTTCGGGGGGGAAATGGATGGATGGATGGGACGCGACGAGCTGAAGGTCGGTATGCGTAGTAGGTAGGTATGTATGTTCCCTGTGGAACGTGCGCGGTGGAGGAGGTATAGATGCGTGCGTAGATGGTAGATGGAATGAATGAATGTATTGACTGCTGCGAGGCAATGGAGCGACGGATATATGTTGTCTTTTCCCCTTCGATTTCGGTATTCCCCTTCCCCTCTTCCCGTGTGGACGGCAATGATATTGATCTATTGGAAACGAGTGTGTATAAAGTTTTGGGGGGTGTTGGGGGCGGGAGGGACGGTTTTCGGCCTGGTCGTGTTGCTAGATGCTGATGGATTATACGGAGTACTTCCTTCAAGGACCTAGAGAGAAGAAGAGGAAAGAGAAAAAGGAAGACCAAGACAACGGAGGGCCAAGGAACTCGAGGGAGGTGAGGAGAAAAATACCAAGAGAGGAAGGGAAAAAAGAAAAAAGACTTGAAGAGAGGAGGAAAGGAAAATTGAGAAG
Organism: Escovopsis sp. TC; assembly: GCA_003055185.1. NCBI lineage: Eukaryota > Fungi > Ascomycota > Sordariomycetes > Hypocreales > Hypocreaceae > Escovopsis > Escovopsis sp. TC. Next base: position 6,010,530 of record NIGD01000004.1, on the reverse strand, counting down.
GGGAGAGGAGAAGTGGAACTTGAGGAAGAGAGGAAAAAGAAAAGAAAAGAGGGAGCAGGAGTCGGTCAAATGGGGGAGGTCGAAGGTTACATACGGAGTACAAAGTGGTACCTTTGGAGTCGAAGCACGACCGGAGTACTCCGTACATGTATCGTGCTATTCCGAGTACACGTCCAAGCGGCGTACGGAGTACGGAGGACTATCCCAGGGAGGTACCTACTACTATTAATGGATGGATGGATGGGGATTACTCCGTACGATGCACGAGTACTCCGCACAGAGAGGTACGAAGTCGAGTCGTGCTGTTTCTATTGACTCGGGCTGTCATTCCCTGAAGGGAGAGACAGTACAAGTACCAGTACCTACTACTACTCCGCAGGCAGTAGACAAGAGTCGGGCCAAGAGAAGAGACCTGAGTGACAGAGAGACGCAGAGACACAGAGACGCGAGATACATGGATGGATGGATGGATGGGTACTCCGTACATGTAGAGGAGCATGCAGACATTCCCATCAGACGAAGGAGCCCGTGGAAAATCTCGGCCGGCCCCTCTTGAGGGCGGAATAGCCCGGGGGATCGAGCGCCGGGAAGGACAATGGCCGTTGTGGCGATGCTATTGGCAAGCCAAGGCGACGGTCAGACAGTCCATGGTGCTGGTGCTGGTGCCAGTGCCAGCGCCAGGCGCCATGATAATACCATCCCGCACCTCCATGACGGCGGACGCCCCAGGGAGGCGCAGATGGAGTACGAGTACGGAGTACTCATCCATCCATGTTAACATTGTGCTCGTGCCAAGTACATACTTGTACGAGCACGGAGCACGATCGCGACGCCATGGCGACCGGACTAGCCCGGGCGTGGCCTAGCGAGGACACCTGGATTGTCTTGCTGTTTGCAAAGGGTCCCCCAATGGATCGATGGCCTCGGAACTCTCAGTCCAGGAGGGGGTGTGAGGGGTCCGCAACTGAACCTGAAGAGAATGGTGCACAGAAAGGGAGCAGTACGGAGTACGGAGTACTCGTCCTTTGATTGTGGATGGAATGGTGGAGGCTCGCGATAGATACTGGTACGAGTACTCGTAGGAGCCTGGAAGAGATATTCCGTACATGGAGGGCGAGTCCAGTGACTATGGCAGCATCCAGTTGAATCGTGCTCGTGCTCGTGCTCGTACTGGTGTGAGGACAGACGTGTACGGAGTACTCGTACAGTGCCCACGATCTGAACCCTCAAGAGATTTTGCAGCCGAGAGTATCTCCTTGCTTTCTTGGTGCGTGCTCGTCCTCATCCTCGCCCTTTCTACCAGCAGAGGATGCACACGAACGAGCTGGGTCAACGAGCTGCCTCAGCTCCGCGGGACTGGATAGTTCACCTCGCGGACAACAAGGGTCCCATCTTCCCCCCTTGCCGGTCTTCTTGGGAACGGAGGGCGTGGGCCCCCCGGTGAGCCCCGTGAAATCTCTGGGTTTCCTCTGCTGGGTCCGCTGGGTCCTCTGGGTCCAGCGAGCCGTTTGTGGCTTACCACAAAAGTGCTGTCCCAGAGCACGGCCAACGTCATGGTCCTGTGAAGAGGTGACATGAGATGCGTCTAGCGAAGCCAGGGGGCCGGGAAGGGGGAGGGGGGAGAAGGGGGGGCTTGCCTGCTGGGCGGGGATGGCTTTCTGTCGCGGGGACCAGAGATGGCCCGTGTCTCCCGAGGCAGCCCAGCAGCGGGCTCGCTCGGAGGGCTCCATGTGCTTCGGAGTACGGAGTATTGCATTGGGGCTTTTTTGCCTCTTCGCCTCCCCCTGACGGAAGCCACACCAGACCCTGCCATTTCTTGCCTCCACGATCCGTGCCTCTCCACGCCCCGGTCAAATCGAAAAATTTCCAGCGGCGACAGATGCTGGGGCAGGCACATGTTTCCCGTACGGGGTATTAGTTTTGGAACTCCGCGCTCATGCAAGCATTCGAAATCTGAGTGTCGCATGGGTGTTACGCGTATCATGGCCTCATCGGGCCATAGGTAGGCACGAACTCGGAGAGAGGAGGAGATCGTGCGGAAGCGGCCGTGGATGGAATTCAGATTGTCCTTCCCGGCCGGCCGGCCAGTCAATGTTGAGGGTGAGATTCCCGTACTCCGTCCTCCGTATTACCGTACGGCACGATATACGGAGTAGTACGGAGCAGTCGGACGTTGCTGCTGCTGCTGCTGCTGCTGCTGCTGCTGCTGCTAATACGGAAGCCTCGTCCGGTACTCCGTACTCGCACAATATCTCGGCTCGTACGTTGCACGGAACGGCCTGGTGCGCCTGGATCATTGGATCGGAGCATCTCTCGCTGTCTCTCCCGCATCGTGTGTGTCTCTCTAGCTCGCTCTTCTCCTGCCCGCTGGCTGGGCTAGGGAGAAAGCAAATTAGGATGCGGAAATTGAACCGGGAGCTGTGCCAGCGGCGAAAGAAGTGCTGCTGCTGCCACCACGTGCTGAGGCGGTCAGCCAGAATATGGGGAGGGGGGGGGGGGATATGGAATCACGGGGTGCGGTCAGGGTTCTCATTTGGAGAACGAGATGCGCCACAGCCGCAGATGTTGTTGCCACTATTCGTGATATCAGATCGAGACCACGGCGTCTTTCTTTCGCCAGCGTGGAGTTGTACTCACGAGCAAATTCCTTCTGTACAAGTACTCGTATTCAGACAGGGAGCACCCGCACCTCGGGCCTGCCCTCCCCCCTCCCCCACCCCCCGGCTGGCCAGCTGGAGGGCATCATCAGGCGCTGGATGCCATATCAGGAAAAGGTTCGGGAGGGCATCCCATCTCGGTCTCGTCGACAAGCTTCTTCTTCTTGTTCTCCCTTCTTTTTTTCTTCCTCTCCTTCCTCTCAGGGATCTCGAGGCTGGAGAGTACGAGGACGAGTACGCCCGGCTCGGCCTGGCAATTTTGGTTATCCCGATCCACACTGAGTGCCCCCGCGCGATGAAGATGAGCTGCATCCGTGATCTATGTATAGATCCTGGCAGGCATGGGCATTCTGCAGCTCGATCAGGTTTCTATTGATAGCGCTGGGTGGGAGGGTGGACGAATTTTGGGTTTGCCTGGGGAGCACTCTTCCTTGGGAGGGTGTGCGGGCCATGCTCGATGACACATGTGGAGCGGTATTTGGACGACGAGGACGACGAGGACGGCGAGGACGACGAGGACGAGAACCACCATGACGATTTCAACGGCGAGAACGGCGGCGACGAGGGTCACGATTAGCGGCGACGGCAAAGGAAGAGCAAGATGGCATCGAGAACTCACGAGGAGGCCCATCGATCCGTCCAATTCCACCCGGATGGAAACTCGCCCCAATCAAGCTGGAGCTCCAGGGCCCCTCCAGTCTTCGAGGTTGCCGCGGACTGGGTTCAATTGAATGTTCGAGTGCCTACATGTACGGAGTAGTAGTACGGAGTACCTAGCCCTGAGGTAGTGGAGATGTGCTGTGTCGAGCGTCGCGACGTGCAGCCCTAACACACGCGAGCCAAACCGCTTTGGGGAGCCGATCCAGGCCACGCAGCGTGATTGGCCGGTGCATCTGCGCTAGTCGCTCGTCGGCGCCTCTGGACTGGAAACAGATCGCGAGGAACGAGCACTCCTGGTTCCTTGTCTGGAGGAGCATCGTCAGGTCGTCATCGTGGGTTTGACACCACAGACGCTGATGCTGCCTCTTCGTCTGACGAGGACGCCGCAAATACGGAGTTCTGGTGCATCATTCATATGTTGCTTAGCATCAATCGCAGTTCGACAAGCATCGTCGGATCTAAATGCACGGCGGCAGCAGCAGCAGCAGCAGCAGATTCGGGGAATGCGGAATGCCCAGCCCTGGATTGTATGAATGGCCAACCGGAGGAGGGGGAAAGAGCCCCCGGCAGGGATCCACCTGAAGGGGGGAAGGCACGGGCCAGCGTCGTTGCCGAACCAGAATTCAGCCAACAGCCCTCCCGCGCTGTTAAGCGCCGTGCGGCCGGCACGTACTGCAAGGTACTCTGTACGCGACGCTGCCAAGCAACGCCGGCGTTACACAGAGCCCGGGAGGTCGATCTACGGGCACTCGTCCTACTCGGGCACAGACACTTAACGCGGCATGACCTCCAGCTCATTCACGCATGAGAGAATCTATGGATTCATCATCCCCGATGGACGCATCGTGAAGGGGCCTGGGACGGGACCGATCGAGCAACGAGCATCTCCAGGGCCTCCATGCTCGGCAGCCTGCTCTCCTCAAAAGGGGGATGCGACCCAGCCGGGCTCGGCCCCTCGAATCCTTCGCCTTGTCCATCCTCCCGACCCGACCTCCCGAACCTCGCATCGATCCGCGGTGGCTCTTCGTACGGGGTACGGAGTACGGAGTACGAGTACCACATTGCAGAGAACAGCCTCGAGTCTCCAAGGATTCGGGCCGCTCGTCACCCGCAAGGATGGTCCCTCCGTGATAGTCACGCCTCGGCTTCCTACTCCGCACGGAAGCCCGCCAGCGCTCCTCCTCGCACACGCCAGTGGCCAGACACGAAAGTCTATCCTCGACACGGCGGCCCGCACTCGACCCAAGCCCCTTCACGGATCGCCGAAGATCCAATGGCTTTCTTCGGGCTTTCCTGAGCGCCTCCCTCAGGGCAAGGGGTGGGGAAATTTGTAGATGGAAAGGGGGGCGCAAGGGGCGGAAGGGCGTGGCACGCACTATCATGATGCCATGCGGCGGCGGCGGGTGCGCAGGGCGAAAATGCCGAGCATGCAGCTCGCGGGTTTGGGGGGGACTTGGCCGGCTCGCCGCTCCGCCGCCGTGGACCCAGGTATTACGCTATCCATGCGGCCTTCCCTCTGGGACATCGTGAGACATGCCCCATTCATGGTCCTTGGCAAGCAGCAGGTAATGCATTGCTCCGAGTCGACGGGGGGCAGGTTACGAGGACTGGTACTCGTACAGATACATACCTGTCTGTCTGGGGAGCGAGTCCAAGTCGAAGTACGATACAGGTCTGTACGAGTACTACTCGTACTTCGTACTGGTGCTGGTACAGGCGATACCACTCCGTATCGTCGTCACCTGTGCGAAGAGGTTTTCCGTATGGACAACGTAGTGCTGCGTCTGACGCTCGAGTTGGACTCCATCACGACCTCGCCGCACTAGCAGCGCACGGTGGCCAGTCACAGCAGCCCTCGACGCGCCGGGAAGCACGCCCTCCCGTAGCGTGGATCACTCGCATCGGACATGCTCCCGTGTTCGAGCATCCAGCGGATCGACGTGCGGAGAACGGAGCACTCCGAACGAGTCCTTGTACGAGGACGTACGAGTACTCGTACTGGTGCGGGTGAAGACGAGTATTCTATGTCGGAGTACCGATCGCTTTGTCGTGGCATACGGAGCAATGTCGGGATGCTCTTCAGATCGGTGTTGCATCACGATGTCCCCGGCGAGCTACGTACGAGTCCAGGCACGAAGTGCTGCATTCGTACGAGTGCTAGCCTCAAGCACCACGCTTGCCAATGAAGGTCAATTGGCAATGCTGCTGTTTAGTCCCAACTAGTGTTGTCTGGTCTGTCTTCGTCGTCGTCATCGTTGTCGTCGTCATCGTTGTCGTCGTCATCAACACACAACACACAACACCGTTTCGTGACCGACCCTAGCAACCTCACATCTCGGTCTTTCCGCCGGGCGTTACTCCGTACAGTCAAGCAAAACGTTCCTGCAGCGGGATTCGTGATCCGGCTCTCCCAACGACGCATCGAGGATACGTTTCACCAGCCCTCAAACCCTCCCGCACCCCCCTTTTCCCCCCGTCAACGCTCTGTTGGCTCAAGCTACGGTCGTACATCCACGATCCTGCTCATTCCCCTTCACGAGGCCCCAACGTCCCTCGCCGTTACCGAAGAGTGGATCGTCGACCTGTCGGAGTGGCGTCCGTGCGCCTGCTTGCTCTCTCTCTCTCTCTCCGTGGCCTTGCGCAGGGGCGCGGATGAGCCTCATCGGACGGGCCAGCGACCTCATGCACGCCCATGTCTGCCGCAGTCGTTCTCGAGCTACCCGCCCCGATTCCTGACAGTCGAAGGTAAGTTCGTTGCTCGTACGAGTACATACGAGTATATGCGCGGAGTACGACTACTTGTACTAGCACGATCACTCGCCAGGGCCCACGACGGCGACTCTGTGCGCTTCGCCCATCTCAGATTAAGCGCTGGCCTCGTGCCATCCGGCAGGGTCTCTGGATCGCCCCAGGCTTGCTGTGAGGGGACCGTGAGCGTGTATGCAAGGCGTTCTCAGCTCCGGCGAGGCCCACAGTCTGCTGGCGGTGCGGCTCTGCTACCCAGGCACGACGATTGCAGGGCTGGGTAGGGGGTTCGGGGGGCAAGGGGGAAGAGATGGGAGAGTAGGGTCATTTTTCCTCTGTCGAGGGTTGTGCATGTACTCGTAATACATTTCTTGCGTGACGGGGGCAAAGCTCGGCCAGAAAAGGGGACCTTCTCGATGCTCAAATGACTTGCTTGGAAAGGGATGGGTGCCCCCCAAGGCGAGAGGGTGGAGGGGTTTATCGAATGGGAGCAGCATGACCGAGAGGGAGAAATAGGTTGCATGTTGCATGCGGTGGTCCTTTACCGCGCGTCTCATGTTGGTCCTCTCTCGTTCTCTGTCTCTCTTTCTGCCAACCTGCTGCGGCTCATCCGATGTTATTCATGCATCTTGAAGAGTCCATCAGCGGAATGATCCGGAGTCACTGTTCCGAGGCTGCCATCGTCTTGGTCACAATCCCCTCTCTGCTCTTCTTCTGGGTTATGCACAGCTTGCAGACGAGACCCGTCATGCGCCGTAGCTCACAGCATGCCCTTCTGCACCTCCTCCCGCCTCTCCTCCCACAGCGTCTTGCCCGTACACGAGCACACCGTCTTGTCGTTCTCCCAGACGCCCGCGCTCCTCGCGATGACGCCCACTATGGTGTCCTCGTCGTTCTGCAGCGCGTGCCCCTCCCGCTCCTCGTGCCTCGTCAGCAGCAGCGCGTGCCCGATGACCTCCCAGATCTGAAAGGCGTGGTCCACGAACGCGCTGCCCCGCCCGTCGTGCCCGACCTGTACCAGGCCCAGACAGCCCTCGAAGTCCTCGCCACCGCCGGCCTTCCACACGGGCCCCGCCGACGCAGCGCCGTCCGCGAGGTTCCCGTACTCACGGATCGTCGCGCGGTACGTCCCCGGCGAGACGCCCCTGACCATCAGATCGACCAGCGTCCTCTCGGGGCTGACCTGCACCATGCGCGCGAGGCCGCGCACCGCACGGTCAGGGTCGGCGAAGGACTCTCGGGCGATGCTCTCGGCGTATGTTTCAAGAATACTTACGGCAGCGCCTGTATGCCAGGTATCAGTCCACGCACGCATGCACGCACGCATGTCTCGTCTCAGGACGTCGTCTCCATCCCGTATGCCCCAGCGTAGGGAGGCAGTAGGACAGGGGATTGGGAAAGGGGGGTTGAGATAGGGGGGCCGCGGGAGACTCACTGTTTGAGGCTCCAGAGCCGCGGAGGATGGCATCTTTGCCCGTCTCCTGGATGGCTTGTACGATGGCCGATGGCGCAACTGCATGAGAAAAAAGGCTTGAGCATTGATGGCGTTTTCAAGTGTCAAAAGGAAGGGGGGGGAAGGGGGGGGGGGGGGGAAGGAGGGTGGAAAGGGCCATACCGGAGCCTTCGACGGAGATGAGCTGGTCCTGCAGATTGCCCTCGACTTTGGTGATGCCGTTGAGCCGGTAGAGGGCATCTGAAACGGACCTTACGCAACCGTCACAGGATAGGGGGACCGCGAAAGTCGTCTAGCCAAGCGCTTCCATTAGTTTCAGATTCACGTTTCAGCATGCTGAAGATGTAGTGGATAGAGGCAACGACAATGGCGGGAGATTCCGTGATCATCGCAGCCGGCCGTTTCGAGCATTGTTCAACGATCCAGAAAGCTGAGAGGATCGATGAGGGACTGAATTCGACGGGAACTCTGGACGGCTTACCTGGAAGGTGTGGGTGACGGCCATCTGGGAGTGAAGGCGCTCTGACTGGTGATCGTGTGCTCGGCGTCAGCACTCTCACGTCAGGGCTGTGACAGTAAGGTCTACTCCGTAGTACTCCTCCGAGGTACTTCGTGCTATGGTGAGCACCCCATGTCATTCATCGCACGTCTCGACATCCAGCGAATAGCATCCATGGATCCATACCTTTGGACGTCTTGGAAAGGAAAAAAAGGGGGCGCAGAGGGGTATACGATGGAGCTTCTGCGTTTCGATCTTCGGCGCTTCGAGGTGAGATCCGTTTCATGCGAACACTTTTCCGGACGCAAGAGTGTTTCGCCTACGAGCCGCCTCTGTGTGATGAAGACGGACAAATCATACGCAGCCGAATCCGGAGACGAGGACTTCGATCCAAGGTTTTGCACTAGAAGGCGCCATTTAACACATCCGTGATGATCCTGTGCGCTTTGAAACGACGTGGGCCTCCGTTCTCTCGTGGATCCTGTCGGAAGGCGCCCGCTCCCGATGGCCGGGCCGAGGAGGTGACGCGATCTCCCATCCCGCTTACCTGCATATGCGATTGTCGGGGTGGCTCGAATCGCCACGCGACATCATGTGATCTCGAGACAGTCTGCGAGAGCTGACTAATCTGGCACCGCAGGACCGAACCTGCATCGTCGAATCTGCCCGGTTGCGATACGATCGCGAGAGCACGAATCGCCGTTTTTTGTCCTTCTTGACGCGAGAGCAGGTTTGCGAGAGATCGTCGGTCGTCTGTGACCAAGTCGCCGCCATGTCACAAGTCGTTGGACTCGTACGTTCGCTCCCGAAGCGCCTGGCTGCTTCCTTTCCCTGCCCTCTGAAGAACCCCCCTCTCCCCCCTTCTCCCCTCCCCCATCTTCAGTCTGCATGCTCCAAAACTCACGGGATCAACTCTCTTTTGCAGACAAGACTCGCCTACTCACGAGTATGGCATTCCGTCTCGGCCTCTGCGCCCCATCCCACCCTCTCCACACAGCCGGGCGTCACGCCCCCCACGCTCGGCCGCCTCGCGTCGCGCATCGCCGTCCTGCTCATGGGCAAGCACAAGCCCATCTTCGACCCCTCGAGCGACTGCGGAGACTATGTCGTCGTGACCAACTGCGCGGCGCTGCACGTCACGGGCCGCAAGAAGTGGCAGAAGACGTACTACCGGCACACGACGAGGCCCGGAAGCCTCAAGGCCGTCACGATGGACGTGCTGATGGAGAAGCACGGCGGGGCCGAGGTGCTGCGCAAGGCCGTCAGCGGGATGCTGCCCAAGAACAGGCTCAGGGATAAGCGGCTGGCGAGGCTCAAGGCCTTCGAGGGGGAGGCGCACCCGTACAAGCAGAACCTGGTGAGGTTCGGGGGCGTCGTGGTCGGCAAGGAGGGCTGGGAGGAGAAGGTGGGGTTTCTGCGAGGCAAGGACCGGGACCGATTATGACGGAGTGGTTTGAATGGACGGAGGAAGCGGGGCTTATTTTTTCTTTGATTTTTCTTTCCTTTTTCTCGGGGTCCTCGGGAGGGGGTTTCTTGTTTGCCAAATCCAAGGACATGCACAAAAACATGGCTGTGGGAGGCTCGAGCCCTGGAGTCCATATCCCCATACGTAGGCGTTGTCAAACATGACCACTTGAGAACGCTCAATTCCGATTGAGGGTCGACTGGCTTGGAGATGGAATGGTATACAGTAAAAGACAGAATCCGTCTATCATATCATCATGAGAAAACATGGCTCGCAAAGAGATCAAGATGCGATGGTGGCGTCGTCCTTGAGTCCGCTTCGTCATATCCCGATGCTCATTTAGGGGGAGCATCGCCACGAGCGACCTCGCATCTGATGAGCCCGTTGGGGTTCGTTTGTGGCACGTAGACCTCTGCGTTCTTTCCTGTGTTCTGGAGCCCCTTGTGCCAGCTGAGGTCTGTTGCTCTTCATGTCAGTTCCAGCCCTCAACATGTAGTAGAAAAGGAGTGTAAAGGAGAGTGAAGAAGAAAAAGACGGGTGAAATGGGAAAGGGGGAAAGGGGAAAAGGACACAAGGGTGGATAGGGGGGAAAAGTGGCCCTGGAATCAAGGGGGGGACTGACCAAGCTCAAAGTAGTGCTTGTTGGGAAGGGTGTAGCCGACGAGCTCCGTCTGGGGGACCGCAGCGAGGATCTGCTCGCACATCTTGTACATTGTGTTCTGCACGCTGGGGCTCTCGTCCTCGCAGAAGAGCTTGAGCGTAATCTCCCTGGCCCTCCTCCAGGCCTCGTCGAAAGCGGCCACGTCCTTCTCCACGGCCTTGACGTCGGCGAACGTCGTCCACCTCCAGCTGGCGTCCACGTCGGTGGACAGGATGCGGTCCCAGGACTCCTGGAGGGTGGTGTACTCGTCGCGGACGAAGCCGTGGAAGGCCGAGCCCGTGCTCTTGAGCAGCGTCAGGCCGACGATGGAGCTGGTGACGGAGATGCCGCCCTTGCGGGTGACGCGCACATCGACGTTGCGCGTCTCCTCGCCGTCGCGGAGGAAGCTGTGGGGGTGGGGCTTGCCGTCGACGTCGATCCGGGTCCAGCGGTGGGTCTTTACGGTGACGTTGGCGGCGTGGATGTGGGCGTAGAGGTCGACAAAGTGGCTGCCGAGGATGGAGGCGAAGAGCTCGGGCGGGTTGACGGGGTGCTGCTTCGCGAGGATGAAGATGGTGTTCTTCATGGAGTCGGTGGCGACGACGACGCTGTTGTCTGCCCGGGTGTAGGAGGCCTCGATGTCGCCCTCGAGGAGGCAGCAGACGGTCATCTCGGTGACAGTGTGGACGCCCGTGGAGGGGTCACGCTCCGTCTTGAGGACACGGACGTTGTCCTTGCCATAGCAGGCCGAGGATACGAAGACCATTTTGGGGCAGGCTGTGGAGGGGTTGCGGAGTGGCAAAGGTGAGTTCTGTTTGTAAATTCGAGGAGACTAGTAGTAGGTAGGAGGAGGATGCGAGTGGCTAGGGCAGAGGCAGTGGTGCTTGTATGGACTGGATGGATTCAGCTTGCTCAGGAGGGGAAGAGGAGGGGGGGGGGGTATATGATGTACTCATAGATATTGAGATGGATGGATGGATGGATGGATGCGCTTGGGCCTGGATCTAGAAGCTGCCTGCCCCATTTTATACAATCGCTCCAGCTGCCTCGTACGAGTATGGCACTGCTACGATCGATGCCACCAGCCGGAACCTTGGACGCCGGATGCGAATCCGCCCTCCACATGAGAGGTGAAATGTCTCGTAGAGGAAGGACAGTCCACAAGAGCGGCCAGCTCCGCCAGGCATCCTCGTCGGCTGTCGCAGAGGGTGTCCCGGCCTGCGTGTTCGGAACCCGCCGAAGTCCAGTCCTGATGCCGCACACAGGATGACGCCAGGTGCCGCGAGGTGCCGCGAGGTGCCGCGAGGTGAGGATGCTAGCAGCTCCACGGCGGATGCTGGAAAGGGGGAAAAGCTTGGAAGGGGGGGCGGCTCTGACCTCACGGGCACCAACTCGTACTACTACTACTCCGTACTCCTAGGAGAGGTAGAGGTAGTCGTCAGAGATCGTACATAAGATGCACGTGTCAGCAGCCCGAACAGCCCGCCGCCGTCAACGGCCCGTGACGAGTACATGTGCTAGTGGGCGTTCCCCGCTATACATGTAGCATGGATCGAGTGCCAGTGCGAGCTTGGCGCACGCACGGTGGCTCAAGCTCACTGTTTACCAGTATACCTTAGTAGTACTCCATACTAGGTAGTACTCCGTACTACATGTACTCCGTACGAGTACGAGACTTGCAGTGGATCCATCCAGCTCGCTGTTCGACAGCCCTGGGCGTTATCGGATAACGGTGCTCAGCCACACTTCAGCCCCGCCTTTGCGCGCGTGCTCTGCCCGGGGCCCGGGCTGCTCTTTCCCAGGGAACAATTTGATGGATCCCCCCTCATGGAAAGTGCAAGTGCAGGCAAGTGCAGGTGCAAGTGCAGTTGCAAGTGCAGGTGCAGGTGGAGACTGGACTGGAGCTTCTGCGCATCGGAAGGCGCCGCCCAGCCCAGCCCCTCCGCTCTGGCCGCCGCCAACAAATCGAAATCTAGAAGGGGCGCTGGAAGTGGGTGATGACACTGCCGAGCCCAAGCCTTACGCTAGAGAGAGAAAGAGAAGAGAGACTCGGAGAGAGAGCACTGGAGAGAGTGAGGAGCTCAATCATGTTCTCGTCAACGCCATTTTCACTCGTCACCCACTTCATACTGGTTCCTACTTACCTCCTCAATAGTACCTTCATCGTCAAGACAATCTGCCCTCTACGACGACTCCAGTCTCCCTCCTCATACTCCGTACACTTGATCGACATTTACGCACTCGACGACATTCAACACCTGGCTGCCTCGTCGTTGCTCGGCCTCGAACCGGGGTGGGGGGCTCTCTGGTTTGACGAAACGAGATCGTACTCGCACTCGCGCTCGCGCTCGCATTCCCTCTTCTCCCTTCTCTCAAGCCCCGTCTTTTCTTTTTCTTGCTCTCTCATTCGTGTCTCTCTCGTCGCAGGCCTGTTCCTCTCTTCCCCCCTCAGACGCTCGAATTTGATCCCTCTTTTGTCGTCTGGTCTCTCGACTCGCGCAACGAGGAGCACGAGTACGGGTGGGACGGAGGACGATCCATTACGTGCTCTCAGGCCCGTTCGCTATACCTACCTACATACGTTCATCCATCCATATACCACACGCCCACGTCGCTACCCCCGAGACATCCCATCCAAGGTCCATTCCATCCATCAATACATACGCAGTACTGGATCCATTCGTACGGGATAACCCATCTTTCGAGCTTCTTACCGGAATCGTCTCGCCTCTCGACATCTCTGCGTCGACACCCATCGGATGGGCTCTGGGCCGCACGCCGCGCACCGTCCAGGACGAGCACGCAACGCTTCCAGCTTTATCCGTCCCGTCCTGACAGAAAACAGACGAATGCACAACGACCGCCGGAGGGCATAGTCCCCCTTTGGTGGGCTGGTCACCAACCGTCGCCATGTTGGCTAGCTCATCGGGGAGCCAAAAGATCCCGTCTGCATCTGCTGGCCAGCCCGCGCACCAGACGACGGCGACGACGACCTTGAAATCGCCTGAGACCCCTCAACCGGTTGGCCGCCCCAGCCTGGATCGCGATGGCCTTGCACTGCAGCCTCCCAATGGGGTGGGGCCCGGTGGGGGAGGCGGAGGCGGAGGCGCTGGAGGCGGAGGTGGAAGTGGAGGGGGGACTGCGAGAAACGTGTCGGCCTCGGCTGTCTCGTTCGTGCCTCGAGGCGGGAGCGGTCTGAATCCTGGCACTGGTCCCGGGAGCTTTAGCGCTGAACTTCGCAGCCAGATGATGCCGATTCGGGGCGGCAGTCGCATGGATGTGGGGTCTATGCATCCAAACGGCCTGATGGAAAAAGTGGACGAGGACGACTCCAACTCCGTCATGGAGCAGACCCTGTCCATCCTCCGGGAGAGACTCAACCGGGAGATGAAGATCAAAGAAGGCAGCGAAAACATGCTCGAAGCGCTCAACCTGAAGAAGGCCAAGCAGACCAAGGAGCAGCGGCTGAGAGTCGAGGCCGAGCTCAGCGCCAGCAACACCCGCATCAAGGAGCTCAGGCAGAAGATCACCGACACCCAGCAGACCCGACCGCCCGCCCCCAGCACACCGACCAGAATCCGATCCCAAGATGCCTCCCTACCGACCCGTTCCCCCCATAGCACCCGATCCCCCGAGGGCGCCTCCGACCCGGACGAGGCCACCGAGAGCCCGACCTACGCCCTGGCCGAGCTCCTGCAGGCCCTCGAGGTCGAGGGCATGGCTCCCGAGTATTATGTCAGCCGCGCGAACCAGCTCGTCGACCTCTTCAAGCGGCACCCGACCCTCAAGTACGACCTCGTCTGGTCCGTCTTCGGCCTGCGCATGCAAATGATGCTGCTCAGCGAGAGCAGAGAGGTCGTCGCAGCAGGCTATCGAGTCACCAGATACGCCATCTCCGACAGGCTGTCCCTACAAAAGATCCGAGGCCTGAACATCGATTTCCTGGTCATACGGTAGGCTTGTCTTTTCCTCGTCAACATCAAATGTCCTCAAGACCATCTTCTGGGAGGACGGGCATGTGCCCATGCTGGCTTCCCTCTCTGTCTCGCCCCAAAGTCCCCCCGGAGGTCGGAAGGTGCCTCTCTCTATATCAGATCTACAGAGGCTAACCCAGATGTCTAGGTCTTTGAACAATTACCGAAAGGCCGATGTGGAGCGCGAACAAGCCTTGAAGTTCGTGAGGGCTTTCCTCGACGTCAAAGATGGAGTCAAAGAGATGTCAAGGGCCGTTGTGCGGACCATCGTGGCCGTAGCAGAATATGGCGAGGACCGGCCCACAGGTGCCCAAAGCTCCGAACAGAATGTCGATCGATTGCGGCCGATTTGCATCGAGACCCTGGCGGAGATCATGGTTCGCGACCCTCGTCTGCTAGTGGCGTCCGGGGGCCTCGGCTGTCTATCAGAGGCCTTGGCGGGGGGCACCTACAAGGCGCCCGAGAGTCTCACGGCTGCCTTCCTCTTTCTTCTGGACACCCCGCAGAGGCGGAAATACGTACGGCCTGGTTATGGTCTGGAGGTCGTCTTGAACCCCTTCACGGATCAGCTGGCCGGCAACGAATCGACGCTCAAGCAGAATTGCAAGGCCATATCTGTCGCCATGCGATCATTCTCGGGTCTGATGACGCTCTGCATGTACGACTTCAGGTCCATCAGGTCTCTCATCATGAGCATGACCCTCCCGAATGCGTCCGTCAGAGACCTTGTCATGGAGCTAATATTCTCCTTGCTGCGCATCAAGCCTCCCGCCTGGGCGGTCTCTTTCTTGGCAGGACGGCGCCTGACAACCTACGGAAGGGTGACGAACCTCAAGGCCGGGACTAAGGACAGGGGCTATCTCGAAGAGGAGGCCGGGGAGCAGAATTTCGTGGACCACTACACGGCGCTTGTGCTGGCCATCTTCATCAAGTCAGGACTCGTACAATGCCTGTTGCAAGTGACGCGCGCCGAAAACGACTCCATCATGAAGAGGAAAGCCACGTTGCTGATCGGCGAAGTTCTCAAACTGGCAGCGAGGCTGTTGCCTCCGTCGTGGAGCGCCGAATTACAGCTCCTACCTGAGCTCTTCTCGGACGCATCCAAGTTCGGCGACGACGATCGAAACCTGGCCTCTGGAATCGTTTATCAGATCAGCAGCGTCAGTCGAACTTTATACAGAAGTGCTCCCGCGGACTCGGCCGGTGTCATGCCCTCAAGCGACAGCATGAGCGATTTGGCACTGCTCGACGATCAACGAAAGGGCAGCTCGGCGATGGTCTTCGACGATGCTACGTTCCGACAGCTGCTCATCGATACCGGCGTCCTGAACAGCTCCAACTACTCTAAATGGAATTGGGACAACATTCTCAAAGTGATTGAAGGTCCGCTTCAGGTTGGAAAGCGTTTGGAAGAGGCCATTAAGGCCTCGAAGTTCATGAAGAGGATCATGAGCTTCTATCGGCCGTTCAAGTACAAGTTTTCAAGCATACGAAATACGCGAAACACGCAGAAATATGTGAGAGCAGGGTGCGCATTGATGCACTCGCTGCTCCAGTCTGCCGAGGGGGTCAAATTCCTCGCGGATAGCAAGCTGCTCAGACAGATCGCCGAGTGTCTGGCTCAATGTGATCCGGTAAGTGCAAGCAGCGACTGAGGGGCAGTCCCGGGGATGAGCGTAATAGGAAATTTGCTGACTCGATGGTGTTCCTACATAGACGAGCGGACTGACTGCGCAATTTCCCATGTTCTCGAAAGACAGGCTAGTCGATACCCTCTGCGCTGGCTATTTCTCCATGCTTGGTGTATTGAGCACCGATGTCAAAGGTCTCAACATGATTGAGCGGTGGAGGATGTTCAACATGATGTACCACATTGCGGAGCTCAAACAGCGACCTGATCTGGTCAAGCTCCTGCTCTCGAATTTCGACTACAACTTGCAGGGCCATCCTCGAGTCTTCCTCTCCAAAGCCTTGACCGCCGGGTCGAAGGATATTCGGATACACGCCACGAACACGCTTCGAAAATGCACGCTACGAAGGCTTCCATCGATCAACGACCAGGGAGAGGTAAGCGATTCGAAATGGGCCATCCAGCTGCTCGTGACTCAGCTGTACGATCCCGAGATCGAGGTTTGTTCTACCGCGGTCAAGATTCTAGAGAAGGCGTGCAATCGAAAGGCATACCTCGCATATATCGTTGAGTGTCGGCCAGCGCTGGATCACCTGGGCGAGATTGGCGCGCCTCTTTTGTTGCGATTCTTGTCGACATCCATTGGATACCATTACCTGGACGGGTTGGACTACATCAGCAGCGAGATGGACGATTGGTTTCTGGGGAGGAATGACTCCTACGTGGGCGTCATCGAGGCCAGTCTTGCCAAAGCCTTCCTTTCCGAGCAGGATGAGAGCCTCGATCAGAGTCACAGGATGAGCGTTTTCGAGGAGACGGAGGCGGAAGCCGACTTCCACGACAATCACATACCACCGCATTTCTACCGGGAACTCACGCGGACGCAAGAAGGGTGCAAGCTGCTGAGCGACAAGGGCCACTTCGAGGAGTTCGCCAACACCATCCGAGAGCACGGGATGCAATCGGAGGATCCGGAGCTGATCACCAAGGTCAAGGGCTGCCTCTGGGCCGTGGGCAATGTGGGCTCCATGGAGCTCGGCGCTCCCTTCTTGGAGTCTACGGACATGGTGGAACAGATCATCAAGATTGCGCAGTCCCACGAGGTCATGAGCCTCCGAGGCACAGCGTTCTTTGTCCTCGGACTGATATCTCGATCCACACACGGCTTGGAGATCCTCTCGGAAAATGGATGGGACGCCAACACGACCATGATGGGGACTTCGCTCGGCTTCTGCATCCCGACCGACCTCTCTTCGCTGTTTTCGCTGGTCCCGTGGAGGAGCGAGACGGCTGCTCACATCACCCTCGCGCCATCTCAGTGCACCATCAAAGAGCCACCGGCCGTGACCGCGCCCCGTCCGCCGCTCGAGCAGACCGACATGCCGGCGCTCCTCAACGACGAAGCCATTAGCGAGCGGATCATGGGACTCCTGGTGGACCTGGGCAACACGGTCCTGTACAAGAAGGCCGTGACGGAGATGTCCAAGATCCGAGCACGAAAACCCGTCGCCTTCACGAGCGCCGATTTCTTCAAGAAGGTCATTGGCCTCATGGAATGGAACCACTACCGGCTCGGTGTACGCCGGATGGCCATCGACCTATTTGACAAGGACGTGATGCGGCAGATCGTCTTCGGCGACGAGGACGAGGACGAGGACGAGCAAGAGGCACGATTTAAGGGCAATGGAGGCGGCAGACCGGGAGACGACGATGCCAGCTCCGAGGACGATACCAGGACAGAGAGACAGAGGAGCATCAGCGAGCCGGCCGATCTACCATCCGAGCTGGTCCCCTCCCCGCTGCGATTTCGAAAGTAGGAAGCTTGGAGCGGCGGGGGGGGATTCCGGACTGAGCTTGAGCAGCGGCGCTGGACCCATGCAGCAGCAGCAGCAGCAGCAGCAGCGCCCGGGGCCTGAGAATCTATTCTGAAACGTTGGGCAATAGACCGCGAGCCTGTTTGCAGCTTTCTGATTGATTCACTACCATGTACTCCCCTTTTCTCCCTCTTCTCTTACTTTTTCTCATTTCGTCTTTTGTTGGTTTTTGGGTACGCAGCATGGTGTATCAGTACTGGTGTCAAGCGGGAGTTTTGAGACTCAGTGTCCTCCATATACGTACAAGTCGGTTCAAAAGTCGAAATGACCATGTTCAAAGACCTCGCCTTTTCTCAATTGCAACTTTGGTTAAGCCTGTCTTGACGTCCCGTGTGCTGTCCTCCATGAAGGGCGAGAAAGGCAATATTGGAGGGGAAAGGAAAGAAAAAATAGACGAGGAAGAAGAAGAGGAGGCATCGATTTTGAAGTTCCACGAGGCAAGCTCGGCCGACTGCACTTGCCCGACCTCGGACACAAACATTGATGACGTAAATCCAAATCTAAGCCGCTCTTGCCTCGTTCCAGCAGACTGCACGGAGGAAAGGCCGATCGACATCTCCTGCCAAGATTCTCGCGCAAGACAACATTGGACGGGATCTTGTATGCCGACTTGATCCCCCTCAACAGGATCAATTTCAAGGCCCCTTTCCCTCAGCCTGTGCCTCCTTCACACAAGCCTCGTCTGGACCTCATCGCTTCTTCTCTGTGCATGTGCATCACGACTTCCGGCTCTGAACCACGGATCAAGCGCGGAGACATCCTCACCCTGGGGCCGAGGGACATCCAGACGCGAATATGATGCTCAAGGCAAGGGTGCTGGTAATTGCTGGGTCGGACTGCTCCGGAGGGGCGTACGTCTGCTCCTTGTTCCTCGAGCTCTCACACTCCGCCCTCCCAACCCCAATGCCTCCCTGGATGGCTGCTGATTGACTGGCCCCTTGACCAGAGGCCTGGAGGCAGACCAGAAAGTCCTCGCAGCACATCAGTGCTATGCGATGGCGGCCACGACGGCACTTACGGTACAAAACACGACGGGCGTCAAACGGATACACCTCATACCGTCAGACGTGGTGGGGGACCAGATCTCCGCCTGTATCGAGGACATTGGCGTTGACGTCATCAAGACTGGTGAGCATATCAGCTTCCCAGGGGAAACAACCGCCCGAAAAAAGGACTGGAATCGAGAGCGGATCCTATCTGACAGCAACTAGGCATGCTTGCTTCGGCCGAGACAGTCCAGACAGTCTCTGCGCTCGTTGCCAAGTACAAGGTCCCACTCCTGGTCGTCGACCCGGTCACTGTGTCCACCTCGGGAGCGAAGCTTCTCCCGCCGGAAGCCCTGCTGGAGCTCATCCAGCGTCTCCTGCCCAAGACGACGATCCTCACGCCTAACATCCTGGAGGCGGCGGCCTTGCTCGCTCAGGCGGATC
This sequence comes from Escovopsis sp. TC, assembly GCA_003055185.1. NCBI lineage: Eukaryota > Fungi > Ascomycota > Sordariomycetes > Hypocreales > Hypocreaceae > Escovopsis > Escovopsis sp. TC. The sequence goes on along the minus strand of NIGD01000004.1, from coordinate 5,991,503 downwards.
CCGATTCGGCGCCGGCGGAGATCCGATCCGTGGAGGATGTGGAGGTGATAGCCCGACGCGTCAAGGCTCTCGGCCCGGCTTGGGTGCTCGTCAAGGGGGGCCACTTGCCCCTGAAAGAAGATCTTACGATTGCGCAGGAAGGGTCGAGCGACGAGCGGAAAGTGGTGGTGGATGTGCTTGTAGGACCCAATGGCCAGGTCATCAGGCTCAAGAGTCCGTGGCAGGAGACCACAAGCACGCATGGCACAGGCTGTTCGCTGGCTTGTGAGTCCATGGCCTCCCGACAGAGGGAAATCTCGCGTGTCTCTTGGGTTGCAGTCGCTGACCATCCCGCACAGCGGCGATTGCCGCGCACCTCGCAAAGGGCTCGGACGTCCCTCACGCGGTGCAAGCCGCGTGCCGCTATGTTGAGTGCGGGATCCGCACTGCGCCGAGATTTGGGGCGGGCCATGGACCGCTGAACCACTTCCATGCGATGAGCGTCCTGCCCTTTTCCCAGTACGTGGGATGAGCTCCAATGTCCCTGTCCAAACCTCTACCTACGGATGTCTGACAGACGATGATCCAGGGGCTATTTCATCGAATATCTCCTGCAGCATCCGGCTGTGAAGGATAGCTGGGCAGCTTACGTATCTCATCCCTTTGTCTTGGCTCTGGGAGTCGGGACGTTGCCGATCCAATCCTTCAAGAGCTACATCATCCAGGACTATCTCTATCTCGTAAGGGAAACATGCTCGTCTGCTTAGGGAGATGTGCCTGAATCTGAAGAGCTGATCATGAGCAGATACATTTTTCGAGGGCGAATGCTCTGGCAGCTTACAAGACCAAGGACTGCGCCGAGATTTCCCGGGTGAGTCCTTCTCCTCCCCTTCTTCTTCTGCTGCTTCTTCTTCTCCTTTTTCTCCTTCCCAAGTCCTGCGGCTAAGTGACTTCCTATCTAGTCGAGCGAGATTGTCAGCAAGATCACCAAGGAGATGACCATGCACCTTGACTATTGCAGAAGCTTTGGCATTAGCCAGAACGAAATCCTGGCGACGGAGGAGCACCAAGGTAAGCGTGTTTCCCCGTCCCTTGTCTCCAAAAACCACACTTCTCACAATAGTCTAAGCCTGCATGTCGTATACTCGCTATTTACTCGAGATCGGACAGAGCGAAGACTGGCTCGCGCTGCAGATGGCACTGGCGCCGTGTCTTCTGGGGTACGGCGCGGCAGCGAAAGCTCTAGAGGCCCGTGAGGACACAGTCCGCGAGGGCAATATGTACTGGAAGTGGATCGAGAATTACGCGGGGCTCGAGTATGCGGAGGCCATGAGGCTCGGGAGTGGTACGTTTTCTGCCCGGTTTTGCTACCTCGGATTTCCCCCTTTTTCTGACTTGGGGGTGAGTGTTGAGAGGAGATTTGTGACTGACTCGTCGTCCCGCTCAGAGCTGCTTGAGAAATATGTGGTGAGACAATCGCCGAGTCGGATCGAGGAGCTCATTCAAATATTCGCCCAAGCCACAAAGGTATGTCTATTGCTGCGTGCCTGTCAAGGACCAACCCTCTCGTCTTTCCAAGACTTGCAAGAAGACGGAAACTGACGACGTGCTGGCATTGCTAGCTGGAGCTCGCATTCTGGGACATGTTCCCCTATTGTTAGAGAGATGGCAGTTCAGGGGACACGCAGCAAGACCATCCATCAGAAGCAGCAAGGTTCGAGGTGCAGCAGCTCGTCATGCTTGCGGCCCATACGGGGTTCTGATTCACATGTCGGCGGGTTACCTAGTAGAAGGCCGAGATCTCTTGATATCTCGGTGATCGGGATTGTCCGGGGAGATGACGACTTGCGGTGTTCCGGCAAACGGCTGTCTTCCACCCTTGATTCGAGAGGAATTCGGTATTGAATGTACTTCCTACAGGTGGATGGCATTGAGCGGTCAAACAGGATGCGACTAGTAGTATTTGCAAATTTCATATCTCGTATTACTTGCTCCATACAGACTCCATACATGTACTCGGCGTACGATGTTTAGACTCTAGTATACGGAGTCCCAACTCGACCCTTGCGAAAAGGGTGAGAGAGTTGAGGCTTGTTGGGAGTTCGCGAGATGCCGATCTCCCCCGAGCCGCGTCCGGCGCCGGGCGATCTCGTACAATCGATAGACGACAGTTTCCTGTTCATTGCATGCAGAGATGAGTACTCCGTACATATGCAATTAATCGATCTGAGATGGGAGGTCTCCCACTGAGGCTCTCCAGGGCTCTCAATGCCAGGGCCAGTGAGTCCGCACGACCTCCGCTGCCGGCAAGGTTGGACCGAGAAATTCTGCAGGCTCCATGCATGGATGGATCCATCCATGATAACGTCTATCGCAAATTCGCAATGCATTTCCCTGCGTGACATTAGTTCCGGCGGTCTTGGTCGAGCGCGCCCTACGAGTACAATTATCATCCTCCTTCTTGAGCCAATTTTTTTCTTCCTCTTTTCTGGGAGCTTGACGATTGGCGAAGCGAAGAAGAGGCTCCTCTCCTCTTCGATACGGAGTACACGTTCCCTCCATCGTCCATCGACCTCCGACAGGGACGAGGCGCAACAAGAGTCATTGCTGTCGCAGCTTCCGCGGCCCTTTGACATCTGTCTATCTACATCTACTCCGTACTACTACTAGACCTACCTCCTAGATTCATCGTATCCATCCTCCTCTTCCTACTCAACCTACCCACAGACGAGACAAGCAGCCGTGATGGCTTCGACATCATCAGCCGTCAGGGCCCTCACCAAGGCCGGCCCCATGGGTTCCAGAGCCATGTCCACCGGCCCCAGCAACCTGCTGTCCCGAGCCGTCGCGAGACCGTCCGTGGCCATGAGGCTGCCTGCCACCGGGCGCATCGCCTTCCGAAGAGCTTACGCCGACGAGGCCCCCGAGTCGAGGCCCAGGCCGGGCAAGATCCGCAAGACGCTGCGCTTCGCGTGGAGGCTGGGGTATCTGTCCACGCTGGGCCTCATCGGCTTCACGGGCTACACGATCTACCAGGACCGCCACCCGGAGGAGCAGTTCCAGCCCGACCCGAGCAAGAAGACATTGGTCATCCTAGGTAATGTCGCCGCCTGCCTGCCCGTTGCATGCGTGCCATCTGCGAGATGCGTCGCCGAGCTACCTCCTGTCTGGCTTCCTTTCGTCTAACCTTGTGGTTGGGGGGGTGTGTGTGTGTGTGATGAAACAGGCACCGGCTGGGGCTCCGTCGCGCTCCTGAAGAAGCTCAAGACCGAGAACTACAACGTCGTCATCGTCTCGCCCCGCAACTACTTCCTCTTCACGCCGCTGCTGCCCTCGTGCACGACGGGCACAATCGAGCACCGCTCCATCATGGAGCCCGTCCGCGCCATCATGCGAGGCAAGAAGGCTGCCGCCAAGTTCTACGAGGCCGACGCCACGTCGATCGACCCGGAGCGCAAGGTCGTCCGGATCGCCGACAACTCGGAGATCCGGGGCGCCACGTCGGAGACGGAGATCCCCTACGACATGCTCGTGGTCGGCGTGGGCGCCGAGAACGCCACCTTTGGCATCCCCGGCGTGCGGGAGCACAGCTGCTTCCTCAAGGAAATTGGGGACGCGCAGCAGATCCGCAAGAAGATCATGGACTGCGTGGAGACAGCCGCGTTCAAGGGCCAGTCGCAGGAGGAGATTGACCGCCTGATGCACATGGTCGTCGTGGGCGGCGGCCCCACGGGCGTCGAGTTCGCGGGCGAGCTGCAGGACTTCTTCGAAGAGGACATCAAGAAGCTGGTGCCCGAGATCAGCCCGCGCTTCAAGGTGACCCTGATCGAGGCCCTGCCCAACGTCCTGCCCTCCTTCTCCAAGACCCTGATCGACTACACGGAGACGACGCTGCGCGAGGAGAAGATCGACATCAAGACTAAGACCATGGTCAAGCGCGTGACGGAGAACGCGGTCGAGGCCGAGGTCTCCCAGCCGGACGGGTCCAAGGAGCGCGTCACGATCCCCTACGGCCTCCTCGTCTGGGCCACAGGCAACGCCGTGCGCCCGCTCGTCAAGGACCTCATGGCCAAGATTTCTGCGCAGCGCGACTCGCGCCGCGGCCTCGCCGTCAACGAGTACCTCGTCGTGCAGGGCGCGCGCGACATCTGGGCCGTCGGCGACTGCGCCGTCGCCGGATACGCGCCGACCGCGCAGGTGGCCTCCCAGGAGGGCACCTTCCTCGGCAAGCTCTTCAACAACATGGCCAAGACGGAGGCGGCGGAGGCGCGCATCGCGGAGCTGAGCAGCCGGCTGAACCTCGAGGGGGGCAACACGGCCGAGGCGGCGTCAGAGATTGAGCTGCTCGAGAGGCAGCTCAAGATGGTGCGGGACATCAAGCCGTTCAAGTACAGCCATCAGGGCAGCCTGGCGTACATTGGCAGCGAGAAGGCCGTCGCGGACGTGAGCTGGTGGAACGGGAACCTGGCCACGGGCGGGCGGATGACCTACCTGTTCTGGAGGAGCGCCTACCTCTCCATGTGCTTCAGCTGTGAGTTCTTTCTCTCTTCCAATGGCTCCTTACCTGGTCCATTGTCCCCAAACTCTCCCGCTGTTTTCCCCTGCTCTTTGGAGGATGAGACTTTACTGACTGAGGCACAGCTCGCAACCGCGTCCTTGTCGCCCTCGACTGGCTCAAGTCCAAGACGTTTGGCCGCGATGTCTCCCGAGAGTAGGCACGTACCCAACCCCCTCTGTGGTCACAAACCAGGGGTAGGCAACTACTACTACTACTACTAGTAGCAGTCGTAGCCACTCCACCTCATGGAGAAGAAAACGTAGGCCGGGGGGTCAACATGTGTTTGTGTGCGTGTTGTATGAGAAAAGCGGCGCTTGATCATTGGAGTTCACTTTTGGGTCGGCATTGGGACTCCTCGGGCGTGCTGGTTCGACCTCCACGACGTGTCATGTATAGAATGGGCTTGGGCGTGATGGAATATGGGATAGAAATACGGTTTAGAGAAAAGGCAAGGGACACACGGGGGAGTGGTCTCTTCGATGTTTGGATGGAGGGGCGAGAGGGGGGAGAGGGGGAAAGGGGCAGGCAAAGATGGGGACAATGGGTAACGGAGAGGCGAGGCGTTGGTATCAGATGGCGAGAAGGGAATCCGAGTCTTGATGAATGCGATGGATCATGGACGGTGAAGCCGATGTGACCCTGTTGGTGAAGTAGTGGCGGCGGACGATCCAGTCACCGGCTGAGTGGAGTGTGAGATGAATACTACGATGGACTCCGTACGGTCAGTGTCCATGGACGATCGACGACCATGTGAGGGAATATGCAGAGAGTGAGACCGCGGAGTCATGGAATATTGAACTGCGTCAGATGATCACTCCGTACAGGCGGCTAATGCAGTCGCCTGAGCGGGCATTGATGAAGTCTCGGTCATGATGCGTCGCCATTGAACTCGATGTCTGCACGGTTGAGGGGATGCTGCTCTGCTACCCTACAACGATGAGGACAGGCATCAAATTTCGATTGAAGTCTAGATGTTGACATCAATCCATCGTTCCAATGCCCTTGGCTCGACGACTTGAGACTGACGATACATGTATATTGGCAATCCCACATAGAGTCATTTCGCATCCGAGGAAGGACGCCGGAAGCAGGATACCTTAGTAGTAGCTTGCCTGTCGTGGGGGAGTATCGGCGGGCTATTGGCCGTCATGATTCATCCTCGTGGGAATGTGATGCTGCGTCCTGATACGAGTACATACTCCGTACGCCTAAGTACATGACTGCGTCCAATGTGACGGCCCTGACGCCGCAAACGTTTCGTATGGCACGCCGCTCATCGAGCCCATTGCCAGGCCTCTCCTCACGAGTCCACCCGAGCGTGTCCCATACTACTCCCTCCTCCGTACGGAGTGCATCAGTACTAATACGAATGGACAGTACGGAGCACAAGAGTCGGAAGGGAGTTCTCGCACTCGCAATGGTCGCCTGTGGATTGAAAACTTCAAATGTTGGCAAGTCGAGAGTGGGGAATGCTTATGTCATCCCGCCGCGTGGCTTGGCCTCGCCACCCGCGCTCGCGGCGGTGTGGCGGCGGAAACGAGTACGAATGGGTATACGGAGTAGATTCGGGCGAGGTACGAACACGAGTACTTAGTAGTATGAGTGCACAGCAGTCTGTCCTGCGCTGGCGGATGCCGTACCCCGGGCATATGCAATTGTGCAGTTTCATGTCCTCTCTGTACACCGTCTGGAAGGGCTACAATCCTCACAGGCATTGCGATGCGCTCCAGCGAGCCTCATCCATGGCCTCCATGCCAGCCAGGCGTACTCGTGCTACCTGTGGAGGTAGGTACATCTAAGTACATCAGGTTCTAAGTACTCCGTACCCGTGCCTCTGATAAGGCACCGACGGGGCGCACCCATGCCCTTCCAGGTTAGCGGGACCCTCTTGGGGAGCGGCCTACCGATTAGATTTTTTTCCTTAGCGCGGAAGCAGGGAATCTGGAGTGGACGTGCGGGTGGCAGGAGGGAGAAAAAAATTTCGGGAAAAAAAGTCGGGATGCAGGAGCGAGAATGTGAGCGCGAGAAGGGATGTGGATGGATGGATGGATGGATGGATCTGACAAGTGGCAGAGGCAGAGGCAGAGGCAGAGGCAGAGGCAGTGGCAGTGGCAGTGGCAGTGGAAGTGTGCGAGACCGCGAGGGACTTGTGAGAGACTTGTGTGAGAGAGTGAGATCAGGGATTGTGCTCGTACGAGTACCTGGAAGGAGAGGGTAGAAGCAAATAAAATTTCGGCGGGCAACCTTTTTGGACTCTTCCTGCAACAAACAAATCCATCCATCCACCCTCCTTCACCTCTTCTTTCCCCATCTCCTCTCTCTCTTCTTCTTTTTTTTCCCCCTTCCATCTACCGTCTCTCCCCAACTTGTCTCTCTTTCCTCATCACCTTCGCATCCCTTCATCGCCACGATCGAAGGAGACGAACAGAGACAGAAGACCCGTTGAATCGTCGGATTCGGGTCATTTGCACGTATCTTTTTTTCTCCTGCCCTCTTCGCTGAGGCCTCCTTTCTTTTCTCCCCTCCTCGCCGCGTCCTTGACCGACAGGACAGTCCTTTTTCTCTTCGAGCCACATCATTTACCGTCATCCCCCCTCGCATTCTCGCAAACGAACACACATCTAGAAACATCGACTGCATTCGAAGAACTCGATCACCATCATGTCTGGCTACGACAGCGGTCGATCTAACGGCTACGGCGGCAGCAGCGGTGGATACGCCGCCGGCGGCTACGGAGGAGGCAGAGGTGGTGGTGCTGGTGGTGGTGCTGGCTACGGCCGTGACCGCAACGACCGCAACGGCGACCGAAGCGGCCACGGTGGATATGGCGGCGGTGGCGGCGGCTACGGAGGGTGAGTGGCCTGTCTTGCTGATGTTTTTTTTCTCCCTTTTTCTTGGTCCTTGTTCCTCTCTACGGAGTATTTACCCTCCCTTTGCCTATGGTCGGCCGGGCTGTTCGTTGCAACGCGCCGCCAACCATGCGATGGTTCCCCTGGCGTCTTTGCGGATATCCCTACAATCCTGCTGCGCGCCAATCGCGCTAGAACATCCCCTTGGCAACGCGGCCAATTCGTCTCCACGCGCTCTTTCATCATCTGCAGCACCTCAGATTGGCAATGCATCGTCGCTGACATTCTCTCCACAGTCGCACCGGTGGTGGTGGTGGTGGTTACGGCGCCGGCGGTGGTTACGGCGGCGGTGGCTACGGCGCGGGTGGTGGTGACCGAATGGGCCACCTCGGCGCTGGCCTGCAAAAGCAAGAATGGGGTAAGCCTTGTTTTTCTCCTCCCTTTTCGTGTCCTGGCACTCTTTACCTCGGGCTATTCCCATTGGTTTGCACACACGCTGACTTGTTGTTTCTTTCTCTCCAGACCTCAACTCCCTTCCCAAGTTCGAGAAAGACTTCTACAAGGAGCACATGGATGTCAGCTCCCGCACCATCGTCGAGGTGGATGCGTTCCGCCGCAAGCACCAGATGACCATTGCCGGTCGTGAAGTCCCTAAGCCCGTCGAGACCTTCGACGAGGCTGGCTTCCCCCGCTACGTCTTGGACGAGGTCAAGGCTCAGGGCTTCCCTGCTCCCACCATCATCCAGTCCCAGGGCTGGCCCATGGCCCTGTCCGGTCGCGACGTTGTTGGTATTGCCGAGACTGGTTCCGGAAAGACGCTTACCTACTGTCTTCCCGCCATTGTCCACATCAATGCCCAGCCCCTCCTCGCCCCTGGCGACGGTCCCATCGTCCTCATCCTGGCCCCCACCCGTGAGCTTGCCGTTCAGATCCAGCAGGAGATCTCCAAGTTCGGACGCTCCTCCCGCATTCGCAACACCTGCGTCTACGGTGGTGTCCCCAAGGGCCCCCAGATCCGAGACCTTTCCCGCGGTGTCGAGGTCTGCATCGCCACCCCTGGCCGTCTCATCGACATGCTCGAGTCCGGCAAGACAAACCTCCGCCGTGTCACCTACCTGGTTCTCGACGAGGCCGACCGCATGCTGGACATGGGTTTCGAGCCCCAGATCCGCAAGATCATCGAGCAGATCCGCCCCGACCGTCAGACTCTCATGTGGTCTGCCACGTGGCCCAAGGAGGTCCGAGCCATGGCTTCCGACTTCCTCCAGGACTTCATCCAGGTCAACATCGGTTCCATGGACCTGTCCGCCAACCACAGAATCACCCAGATCGTCGAGGTCGTCACCGAGATGGAGAAGCGTGACCGCATGATCAAGCATCTCGAGAAGACCATGGAGAACAAGGAGAACAAGATCCTCATCTTCGTCGGCACCAAGCGTGTTGCCGATGAAATCACCCGATTCCTCCGACAAGACGGCTGGCCCGCCCTTTGTGAGTCTCCTTACTGGACTCCCCCGTCAAGATTGTCTCTCGAGATCTCGATTTCTCTACGGACTCCAATGCTAACTATCGTTACCAGCCATCCACGGAGACAAGCAGCAGAACGAGCGTGACTGGGTTTTGGACCAGTTCAAGACCGGAAAGAGCCCCATCATGGTTGCTACCGACGTGGCATCCCGTGGTATTGGTATGTATCGAATCCCCCCCCTCTGCCCCCCTCTCCCCCTCCTCCTCCTCCTCCTCCTCCTCCCCTCTTCGCCCCCCTCTCCTTCCTACTCCCCCCTCCGATCCCAGCAGCAACTTCTGGCAAAATCATTTTGCCGTACTTTACTCTCATGTGTAGGGGCTCTCTTGATTGCGCGAAACTTGCCTGGCAGCATCGTGTCCAACTTGCGTTCTCAAATTCGTGGTGGAGTCTTGATCCGTTGTGTAGCTCTTCGTGTTGCTATACTCGTATTTCCACTCTTGTACCTTGTGATCGCTCCCGTGGTACAAGTGTGGATGGAGGTGGGCATCTCTTGACCTGATCAAGCTGTCTCTCCCAAGGCTCCCAGACCCGAGGACCCTGGTGACCGCATCGTATCCCCGTCCTATCAGGATGGCTGGCTGGCATTTGACGCACTTGGGTTGCCCCAGTTTACCAAGGAGTGAAGTACAACGATGGTCGATATATTGATTATGTCCTCCGTCTCTTCACATCCCCGCTGGAAGATTGCTATACAAACCAACCCCTTTTCGTCTGCTAACTCTTCCTGCCACAAAAGATGTTCGTAACATCACACATGTGTTGAACTACGACTACCCCAATAACTCGGAGGACTACATCCACCGTATTGGGCGTACGGGCCGTGCTGGTGCCAACGGAACCGCCATCACCTTCTTCACCACTGACAGTGAGTATCTCTTTTTCCTTTCTTTTCTCTCCCTCTTTTCCTGCCGAACGTTTCACTGACACACCCGACAGATTCAAAGCAGGCCCGTGACCTTGTCAATGTTCTCCAGGAGGCTAAGCAACAGATTGATCCCCGCCTTGCCGAAATGGCTCGCTACGGCGGCGGAGGTGGTGGCCGTGGGTACGGCGGCTACGGACGCGGGCGGGGAGGCGGCCGAGGTGGGTACAATCGCCGATACTAAGGAGACAGCCAGAAATATCCGACAAGACAACCAGAGCTGACTGCTCTATCAGCCAACTCCAACAACATGCCTCTCGGCAACCGCCGTTGGTAAGGAGTCCTGCGCAGTCCACGTCTTTCGCTCCCTAGAAGACGACGACTTCGCAAGAAGCAAAGTTTTCTCTCTTTCATGATTCGACGGCATCGGAACAATTGGCGTTTGATAGAGGACTACGGGCGGCTTCGGGTGCACAATTTGGCACGGGTTGGTTGCTTCTTGACCCTCGAGTGCGGCCCTTAGACATATGGCTCGCCGTGGATGGATCTTTTCTTCCCATGGATCTTACCTTTTCCCATTCTTTTTCCGTTATTAATCTCTGCACACACTCCCACACACGCACACACACTCCCACACCCATTCCCCCTTTTATGAGCATGGCACGGCCGATTTTCCTCCCGTCTGGGCTTTCACACGCCTCGGAGGTCGGCTTGATGACCTATTGATAGAGTGTCCTTATTTTTTTTATGAAAAGCAAAATGGAAAACGGCAAAAAATGAATCTCAATAAGAAAAAAGGTCAAGAAATTTGAAACATAGAGTTGGGGGGGCCGACCATGGCACGCATCCAGACGACAATGTTCTGCCGATGATGAGTCCACGAGGAAGAAAGAGTCAGGAGGCAGAGCAGAAAAGGCCGGCCACGCTTCCAGGCATACTGGGTGTTGTGGCCGGAGGAGTGGAGACCGATATAGACTATTGTAATTTCTTGCTCAATACCACAAAATGGAGTTTGCTGAGATGCGGAGGATCAGGAAGTATGGAGTAGTTCGTGAATGCTCCGTGATGGGCACAGTGAAGATGTATCCGCAGACGTATTGGCCCCCTTGTTTCCCCATGACCACCGTGAATCTAGGGGTAGTCTGGATGGTAGCCTGCTCGCGACTTTGAAAACAACCTAGTCTTCGTGGGATCTTCGTCGGGACACAATGATACGGAAATCATCATCTATCCATGACCACTGACTCTCAGTCCAGAAAGCAAGTCATGCTCTTACGATCGAGGCCCCTCCTCACGGGGTCTTGGACTCGACGCCATCGGACTGTTTCGACTCTCCACCGTGAACCTCAGTGCAGATACCAAGTCATGCCCTCACGATCAAGGCAACCCCTCTTGGGGTCTTGGTTCAGCCACAGAGACATTGATCAACTCTCCGTGTGCAACGTGAGTACCTAGTAGTATTCATCGTGCGTCTTGGTCCATAGGTCGTCTGCTTGTGACATGCAAGGTCGCTCGAGTATGACGACAATGATTGTTTTTCAACTGTCCATGGCCATGGTGAATCTGGGTCTGGATGAGCGTCTGGTTGAGACTCAAGAGTATCGCGCAGGGCCTTGGTCCAGCCACCATGTTTCGACTCTCCATTGCCAGTGAATCTTGATCTGGGTGGTCGTCTGCTTGTGACTTCACAGCCGTATCTTTCCCTCTCCATGACACACCAGTTTGGTGAGGCCTCAGTTCAGGAACAGTCCCTTTGACCTCATCATCATCACCGCTTGTGGACTTCGGTCCGAGCAAAAGTCATACTCTCGACTCCCGATGACATGCGCGACCCCCCC
>NIGD01000004.1:5952035-5964699 GCA_003055185.1 Escovopsis sp. TC | reverse complement strand
CCCCACCTCCCCACGGACCTCCGCTGACTGTAGCTTCGCATCCTCGGTCTTGTCTCGTGGGAGGAAGGGCACGCGTGCCTTCGTCCATCTCTCCAGCCAGCCCCATCTCGCACTCCGTCAGAGGTGAGATCCATCCATCTCACGTCCGCCCTCACCGCCCCGCCCGACCCCCGCCCCACGGACACCCATACTGCATTCGATTGCCCGCACGAGAACGGGGTACTTACACGTTCTCCCTTCGCGAGATATCCCATCTAGGCAGAGAACCAGGCAGAAGAAAAGAAGAGAAGAAAGGTCAAGAGGCCAGGCCTGTGCGCGCGCCGACCCCGGATGATATGACTTCATGCCTATTCGCCCTTCTCTGCACTGACCCCCTTCCCAATGCCCTCGGACACGAGCACGATCCGCACAGAGTGGAGTACTCGATATCGAAACAAAGTCGCTGCTAATGACTCCACGGGCCACTACGTGTACTCCATACCACGAGCACTACGGAGTACCACGGCAGCCATGCACCGTAGTCTCGAGCTACGTTGTTTCCCCTCCCCCGCCAGATTTCCCCTCTCCCGAGGGCACGGGGACGGGCTCTAGCACTAGCCTCGCAACGACCCTTTCCTTTTTTTCCTCAACGGCCCCCCTCTCACCAACGAGAGCTACGGAGCACTACTGCTCAAGTCTCCCTAGTTCGGGTCAACCGTCTCGCCCAGACGATCGGGAGCCATACCGAGAAAAGACTTGACAGGCCCTTTCTTGGTGCGGGAAGCCGGGAGCCGGCGCGCTGGATCGAGCTTGGCCGCGCAGGGGATGGGACGAGCGGCTGTGGGAGCCCGCTCGTCGAGCTATCTCGATCTATGCTAGCCGAGGGGAAAAGTGAAGCTCGGCCCACGGTGGTAATGAGCACTACGACCTCTGGTGCGGAGCACCCAGCACGGAGTTCCTGGCGGCAGAGCGCCAGCCGCGAGGGTAGCGCTGGGCTAAAGCAGGGCCGGTGGCCGACGATCGAAGTCTGCGGGAGTGTCAGACTACGGAGTGCGGAGTACTCCGTACAGGTATGTCGTTTTGTCATTGTTTACTCCGTACTTGTGTTTGGTAATATACGTCTACAGTACGGGGTAGGGTATCGTGTGCGAACAGAGGCTGCCCGCAATCCAGGACACCTCCGTCGTCCGCCCTCCGCCCACGCATGTCTAGGACAATGCGAGGAGCAAGCAGAGACACCGAGGGACGCACGACCACGGTCATCGAACAGAATGCCAAGTCCTCTGGACGCAGACCCAAGATCCCACAGATTCAGGGGTCCTTCGCCGCAGCTCCCTCCCATCACCGCCACCATTCGAGAGTCACAGCGCGCGAAGATGGATACCGCGTCACCCCTACGGGTACCTGTACTCGTACGAGTACTCCGTACATATCAGTAGATGTGAGTCTATGTACTCCGTACTCGTTCTCGTACGATGACTTGTACGGAGGGAGTGCTTCCCCCCAAGACAGGCACGAGTCTCGTCCTCGTACGGAGTCGACGACGAGGGTCCAAGAGGGAGCAGACCGCGACTAGTGCTTTTTCAGCTCGCAAGGGCGTCAGCTGCTAGGCCTGTTAAGCATCATCCGCAGCGACATCACAGGTGCCCGCACATCCTCCACTGTCCAGAATCGTCCCGCGCCCACGGCTCTTCCGTAGTGGATGCCCTCCGGCTGCGTGCCTGTGGCGCCCACACCAGTACAAATATGAGGAGGATCTGATCCTCCCAGGGAGCCGCTCCGCAGGGATTCCGGAACCGGCACCCCGGCTGCGCGCGTCCAAGCATGCAAGGTGCAGATACTCGTACGAGTACCAGCTCTGGTACCCAGGATCAGACAGCAAAGGATCAATCGAGAGGAAGTACATGAGAACAGAGAACAGAGCCCCCTGTATCCGTGATGATGCAGGATCCGTATGTATTGCTGCCTCGGCGATCCTCATGCGAGATCGTCCCCCTTACTGATCTAAGCCATCACGGAGCGCCCCGAGGATACAGAACCCATCCTGGACGCTATCCAGCCTCGTTGCCTCACTTCACTGCCGTGCCGGCTCGTGCATACGGAGCTACGGAGCATCCCGAGTATCGTGCGGAGGACCGTCCTCCGTCCTGCGCACGGAGTAGTACTCCGTACATTTGATGTCATCGTTCCGTTGCGCACCGTGAGCCTCCGCGGTCTGAGCGCGCCGCCCGCCTCGACGGGGAGAGGTGGACGAGAACGCCCTCCAACTCGCAGGACGGGTCGTCTTATCCCCCAAAAGAGCGAAAGAGAATCAAGAAAATAGAAGGAAGACACGAGATCCCCTCCATGGTACTGTACGATTCATCTTGTAGTATGGAGCAGGCAGTGTTCAACCCGATTGCCAAGCACGTCGTCGCCGACATCAACACGGAAACACCACCTGGGCACTCTACCCTCTCCGTGTCCGTACTTGTTCTTCGTCAAAGCAGCCGGATCGTCAACCCTCCGCCCAGTCATCCGAAGCCAGACCTCGAACCAGGCACGCGCACCCATCACTTGCCCAGTATATGTACGAGTCCCCCTCCGCAGAGATAGCAGCCCCTCCTGCGGACCTCCCGCCGAGCGCCGATGGAGTGCCATCAGCGGAAACGCCAGATTCGCGGCCCACACTAGCGGTCGATCCAGGCGATCCAGACAACCCAGACGATCCAGACGATCCAGGCGATTCGAAACGCGCGATCCAGGGCCTGCGGTGGGATGATCCCTTAGTGCTCGTATCTCAGACAGACCTCCAAGGCTGAATCGCATCGCAGCGCATCGCATCGCAGCGCAGCGCGTCGCGTCGGCGTGAGTGCTCGTGCGGGGTGCTAGATGCTAGATGCCGGATGCTGGATGCTGGATGCTGGATGCTGGGCTGCATGTCCTGATAGGGGTCCTCGTGCGAATGCGGCACGAGTGCGAGTGCAGGCGGGCCAATGGCCTCCTGGAGGAACAGCACAGGTGCTCGTGCTCGTGCTCGTGCTTCTCCTCGCACATTCTCTCGTACTCGTGCATGCTCGTTCTCGTACTCGTTCATGGCATATGTACGGCTCAGGCCAAGCCAGGCCAGCCCGCCAGCAGGACCGACGAGAGGCTCGCGGCGTCGCAAGTGTACCTGGGCTCGCCTCGCACCTCCGTGTTCCGAGGCTCGCACACGGCATGCCAACGCTTGCTTGTGCGCCGCGCAGGGACTCCGCCCGTCTTTTGCGGAGGGCACACTGTACTCGTACGAGTACTCGGGGAATCGCGGGCCCGTTCTCGTCATGTGCTGCACGAGGTTATACACTTGTCCGTCCGTCCATCGTGACGGGCCGGCCGTGTGCGACGCCACGGCCCCCTCAGGAAGCCGAGCTGCTGCTGCTGCTGCTGATGCTGCCGCAGCCGCCGCCATGTAAGTGGGTATGCAGGCATGAACGAAGTACGTACTCCGTATGGTGTAGTGTGTACTCCGTACGATGCAAAGACATACGCCGTTTCTGATACGTGGAATCTGAGGTCCATCCGCTCAGCTTCGACGACGACGACGATCGCGGGCAAGGCCGCCGTATGAATGGAGGCGTACTCCGTAGATGGATGTACAACGGAGCATGCTCAGAAACGGGAGGCTATATCCGGAGGGAGCTCGGCGGACGCACGGAGTACGCTGCCATCCATCCTGCACTGCATACGGCTCCATCTCTTCTCCATTCCAGTCTCGGCGCTCTCCTGCGAGCGATCCACTGGTTTCGGTGGCTCTCGGCATACTGGCCCCCCGGCAGGACCGCTTTCGATTGGCAACAGTTTGTACGGAGCACGGAGTATTCGGACGAGTACCAACCAAGCTGAGGCTCGCCATCGATGCTTGCCATGCTTGCCATGCTCGCCACGGCGCCGCCGTGGGGATCCAGAGGCAATTTCGTGTCGAGGGGGCGGTCCCACGGGATCCCTCTCCTGCTCAGGGCCAAGCCACCAAGAGCTGCAGCCGGTGACATGCCGTCTTGTGGTCGTCATCTGGCAGACCCCGTCCGCCCGTCCCGTGGTGGGACAAGGTGAGCCGAAAAAAGAGAATTTTGGATTGGATATCCCGTACTCCGTACTTCGGGATATTGCGATCGTATGTACGGAGTACGGAGTACGGAGTAGCGGACGGGGTTGGGGAGAGTGCGCGCGCGCGGGAGAGAAAGAGAGAACGGAATACTCTGTGTGCCAGTGGGAGTACCAGAGGAGAGAGGGGTTGGAAAAAAGCGCAGATCTTGGTCGTCGACAGGGATCGCAAGAACATGGATGAAGAGGAGGAGGCAAAAGAGGAGACCTGCAATGAAGACGGGTTCGGAAAGGGCAAGTACTCGTAGGAGTACGAGAGCCCGCACTCGTCACCGTCCTGGCACGTTCTCGGACGAGTCGCATCGAGTCCTTGACGGGAGGGGCTTGAGCGTCCATCGAAACGTGCGGTCCATGTCCCTCCGCAGCATCATTGTTCGCGCGCGCCGTGGGACTCTCCAGGGACTGTCCATGGGACTGTCCATGGGACTGTCCATGGGACTGTCCATGTCGTGATCTCAGCTTCGGCCGCAGCTGGGGTTCCGGGAGAGGCGGTGCTGTCCTGCGAGTGGCTCGCCATTTATACTGCCTCGACATACTTCCGTCCGGGGCAGAGGTGTGATCTGGGCAAGTAGGAGGTCCGGGAGCCTCCATCGCACTCGTACTCGTACTCGTATGTACTCAGCCGGAGCACAGGGCTGGCAGATGCATGGATGGATCTGTCGTCCAGGCAATGAGATCGTGAGAAAAGGCCATGGAGAGCGGGCGACGCGGGCCTCTGGAGAGCACTAAACCTCCAGTCCATCCAATCCATCTCTTCCCTCACGCATCCATCCATCCATCCACCCACCTCCCCATGCGTGCGCACGCACGCAAACGCAGGCGCACACAGACCCAGACCCCGGCCACCAGGTAGCCGGTTCTGGGATGGACGTCTCGTGGCCTTCCCAGCGGCAGGCGAGCCAAGAAAGGTCGTGGGCGAACAGCATCCACATCCAGCTTGCTCGCCGGTAACGGTGGCTCGCCCCGGGCTGGGGTCCAAATGCCCCGCCACGGTCTGACGACCGCATCCATCAATCCGTACCCGGACAGTACTTGTACTCGTACTTGTACTTTGTACGAGTACTGCACGGACAAGGCAGGCCTCTCGCCGACTCCCGTCTTACCAGATGGATGACATGGAATGTCGAGATGGGGAGATTGCCGTGGCACGCCCGAGCCAATGATGCTGCCGCTGATGATGCCTCTTCGTTGCCGAGGATGACGCCTTGTCCTCGTACTCGTACATTCTCCTCGTGATCGCATGGCGTACGGCATGTGCGAGCACTCGTACGGAGCCGCGGAGTATCTCAGCCCGCTCTGCGCAATGGCTTCTTGCGCAATGGGCTTGCGCAATGGCTTTCCGCATTTGCCAGACGAGGGCAAAGAGCCCCGAGGGAAAGGGGTTGGTGGTCGAGGCGGGATTGCATGGACAGCATCACGGCCTGGAATGCATGTGGGAAGAAACTCAGCAGGGGACAAGGTTCGACGTCTGGCTGACGGCGGCGTTGATTCGCTGAGGTTGGAAGAAAAGAGGACATTGAAGGGCAGAGATGGATGGATGTGACCGTGGGAGAAACCGAAGCTTGTCGGGGAGAACGAGGATGTCCCATCGTCATGCGGAATCTTGGCCTTTTGGCTCACGCGTGCTCGTGCAGGCAGACGCACAGACGCGCGCGCAGCCTCAGCCTTTTGCCCTCAGCCTTTTGCTTCCTTCCGTGCGAAGTGGAAATGGACAGGCTCGTGCCTGCCGTGGCAGGTTCACTCTGCCGTGGCAGGATGAAGGCAGGGTCGTTCTTCCCGTTTGCATCCCGTGCCCCGATCGCACCTGACAAAGGGCGATTTTATTTTCAGCAGCTCACGAGCTTCGGAAGGTGCTACTCGGACTCGGACGCCATGGATCGATTCGAGGGGTACGGAGCAGTACTTTGGAGTACAGTACTACAGTAGTACTCCGTAGTAGAAGTAGTAGTACCAGTATCTCCGCGACGGTGGACCGGCGGAGGGTTTTAGGACAGGAACCCGCACGGGGACGACGACATCGCAGCCAGAATAAGGTTCTTCTGGGGCCTCTTCGACCGAACGCTCCAAGACGCGGACTCCACTGGCGCGTCCTCGCCAATGGAATATCTCATGCCACTTGATCTTATCCATCCCAAGATCTGGATCTAAGCCATCATCGCCTTGTTTTTTTCCCCGTAGCGAATCCAGTCTCTTTTCAGAGTGCTTAGCATTCGTACGGAATACTACCAAGGTAGATGTTGCCTTTCCCCTTTCTCGAGTTTCATGCATGGAGATCTGCCCTTTAGCAGGTACCTCAGTCCCGCGGAGTACTCCGTAGTAGTACCACAAGTACTCTAGTAGTACGGAGTAGTAGCAGCAGGGAGGTACTACTACGGAGTAGGTACTCCGTATTTCACCGGGCCTCCATTTTCTCAGAGGTGCGCATCCCTGAGCAGTTTCCTCTTATTGAAACGTCTCCGCGGGAAGGCGCCACCTCGTCCGTACGGAGTACAGTACGATTACTATACATTTATTCAGGCCCTCATCACGGAGCGCCATAACATCGACCGGTCTATCGTAAACATCGACCGGTTTTCGAGAGCGCACGCAGGGGACTTGCCTGTCCGCCGACCAATGAGGACGTTCGTCGTCGTGGGATGCCTCACGATGGTACTCGTTCCTGTACTCGTACTCGTACGAGTTACGAGTGCTTTGTTCCCTGCCCGAGTCCGAGTGTCCATTCGTACGAGTACCAGCACGAATGGATCCAGGTCGCATACATATCCGGGTCGAGGGGACTGCCCGTCCAGACTCGCCGAAACCGTGAGGACAAGGTCTCGTTGAACTTCGAGCACATGTGCGAATCTGCTCCAACTTGAAGTCCGAGGTACGAAATGCTACTCCGTACTTGTACGGAGTACTCCGTACGAGTACTCGTATTGGCACCGATGCCTGACTCCAGACAGAGTGCTACAGCAAATATTCCTGCCTGCGTGCCTGTGTGCCAAGGCGCGCAGTGCTGACACATTCTGCGTTGAAATTTTTCAGTTCGCGCTTATCCGGAAACAGCCTACTCCTCCAGCTACTTTCAGTTCCCCCCCCCCCTTTCCCTCCACTCCCCGCCTTTGTGCACCCAGCATCGCGACCCCGGCCTGCCCGTGCATTGGGAACGAGAGGTACGAGTACGAGTGCGAGTGCATCAAAAGCGATCTTCAACTTGGATTGAAGTCAGGGACTTGAGTCTCTTTTTTTTTTCTTTCTCTGTGTGTGTGTGTTGTGTGCAAGTATCGGGGCCCTTCACGGGGAGGTCGGAAGTTCGACACCTGGCAGCTGACGGATTACGTAGGATATAGGTCAGACCCGGGCGACGATTCCATCTCGCCGAGGGTGTTGAGCAGTCATGATGGAGGGGAGGGGAGGCACCATCCGACGTCAACGTTTTCAACATTTTCGGCACCAGCATGGAGTGCTCCGTATTCCCACTCGTACTACGGAGTACAATGACAGGAACTCTGGCACGATTACTTTACCAGTACGAGTACCGAGTTCCGCAGAACGACTCGTCTCGACGTCGAGAGGCCATGACATTCGGTCGGAGTAGGGAGTACTCGTACCAACTTCAGTACTCGTACTCGTACGAGTACGATAACAGTCGCAGACACGACAGGGATCCCGAGGTGCGAGTACGAGTACTCGCTTCTGCGCGGTGGTTCTAGCCCTCTTCCTCGCTCACAGCATGCAGGCTGGATGGATTTTTCCTGCATCCACTGACTGCATCCACACTGGGCACTTTTTCCGTCCTCTGGGGCGGCAGAGGCACAGAGTACGCGGACGAATACAAGTAGGTAGTACTCGATGTTACGGCGGGCGTACAAGTACTAACTCGTACTCGTACGAGCACGAGTACGATGCGGGACGTCGTAGGAGTAAAGCACCTGGCTAGCACACCGTCTTCGTGCAGAATGGATGATTCCCTCACTCTCCTTGACCCCCCGTGCAGCATTCTTCCCATCCGCCACACCTTGTCTCCTCTGCGCCGCGCAAAGAATTCCGTTCTCGCCTTTCATTCTCCTCACCTTCAGGCGAGCAACTTCAAGTTCAGGTTCCGCGGCGTCGTCTGAGGCACGGAGGACATCTCCTAGGCACGCGTGTCTTCTCTACTACTTCTACTACCAGAACCCACCTACCTACTACTAGTACTACTACTACTGCTACTCGCACTGATACATCATGGCGAAAAGTGAATAGCGCGGGCCGCTCTTTCTCCGACGGTCTTCGAGGGAGAACACGCACACCCTTAAAATACGCACGCCCCCCCACCTGCCTCTCTCTTTGCAGCCTCTCCCGGCAGAGTTCTTGTACGGAGTACGATCAGTACGGAGTACGAGTAAACTTTCTCTCGCGCCTCGTTTCCTCCTCACAGGAAAAAGACTCGTTTCGTTCGACTTAGGGTATGATCCAGAAAAGTCGCAGATAGGTCAGAAAATGCAGCGCGACGCATTTTCCTGCATAATTTGTAGCCTAGGCTTAGATTAGTATAGCTTTTGCCCTAAAAGCTAACTAATTTAAGCTACCTTGTATAAAATAGCTGTTTTATAAGATTTCTATGTATCTTTATAACTAAGGGGCAAGAAATGTAGATTTAGCTTTTTAAAATACCTAAAATAGTATAGTATTATAGTATTAATGCATTTTTTCTGCCTTTTTTCTGCTACTTTATTTTAGAGTAGTAGATTTAAGATCTATATTGCGATATAGCTATAGAGGAGGTTTGTAAAGCTTATAAAGCTTATAATAATTAAAATAGATGCCTTTAGGTCGTTTAGTATGCTAATTCGCGGCTTCCTTAAAGCGGATAGGGACAACAACAACCTTTACTACGCTATTATAATATTAGCTGTTATTTGCGTTCTTTAGGCGTCCTTCCTTTAATAACAATAGTTATAGACTAACTTGCTTATCTTAATAGACCCCCTGTTGTCTCTTTCTTAGCTAGCTTCTTTGCAATTAAGGGATCTTTACGAAATACTCTTAGAGTTTAGTAATTAAGTTTTCTATAACTTCTTTTAGATAGAAATAGGTATATTTTAGAGCCTTGTCTAGTAGCTTTATACACAAGGAGGGGCATTAGCGAGTTAATATTAGAGCCTTAAGCAGAAGGTTATAGTATTCCTATAGATTTACGCCTTTAATAAACCTTAGAAGAATATAGCTAAGCACTTCTAACTATCCTAATCGTTAGTATTATAGATCTTCTACGAGATAATTAATCCTATAAGGTATCTCTACTTAGTATACGTATAGCTACTGCCTTTAATATACCTCTTTCCTTAAGTTAAGCTTTATAATTAATTTTATAATCTTAACGGCGTAATTAAGGCTATTAATAGTACGCTTATCTTAGCCTTTATCCCCCTTGCCTATTAGTAGAGATTCTAGACTAAGAAAAGCAATATTGCTTAGAATATCCTTATAGCAGTTACCTTTAATAGTCTCTTTGTGTACGTCCTTGCTAAAGCAGAGGGCTCGATCTACGATGCTGCCTTGCTGCCGTAGGCCTTAGAGTTGTCTTTCTTAATCCTTAATGCTTAATTTTATCTAGCTAATGCTAGCTTTAGCTTAAGGAATAGTATTATAATCCCTTTCCTTAGCACTTATTATTATCTTTAGGAATAAGGCCTAAGGAATAGCTAGCTAGCTAATGCAAAAGAGATATATAACTTACGCTATTCTTAACTATAGACAACGGTAAAGCAAGTGTTTAGCTAATATAAAAGGAAATAGAAGATTATTTAGTATAGCTTTTATAAATACCCCTTTATAGACTAGATTAAGATCGTCTATGCTATTATAGCTTTATTAAACTTTATTAAGCTTTATAAGAAGCTGCCTTAGTAAGCATAGGCAGAAGAGGAAGATGCCCTTACTCCTTAGGAGAGGCAGGACCTTAAGATAGCTTGCTAATGCGCGGATAAGCGGCTTAGCGGCCTTAGGGGCGCTTAGGTACGTAGTCTTGTCTTAGAGGCCCTTTAGTAGGCGTATACTATTAAGAGCAGCGACGATAATAATAAAAATAATAAGGATAATAGGTTTAGTAGCTTTAGGAGCTTGTAAAATAAAAATAGTAAGATTAAGGGCCTTAGCGTTAATAAGAATAATAAATTTAAGTAGTAGCTAAGAGAGAAAGGAAATAAGGAAATAAAGAATTAGGAAATTAAGATATTAGGAAAATAGGATATTGCGTAGCTAGCTCTACTTTTCTAAGCCCTTTTTTACTTTCTTAAGGCACTTAAAGCTATCTATAGTCTATTTTTGCGAAATCTAGGAGAGATTATTGCTAAAGCGATGCGCTAACTATGCCTCCTTCTCCTTATTTAACGATAATAAATTCTATATTAATAGATTTATAAGATCTTCTTTTATTACGTTAATTAATTACATTGTAAATTGCATACCTTATAAGTTAGTAAGGCGTAGGCAACTTTATATAGCTACTTCGAAGTCTTTTGCCTTAATAGTTTAGCTTATAACTACGTGCTATTAAAGCTGCTAATCTTAATTTACAAAGGCATTAGTAAGCACCTAGAAGTTACTCTGCCCTTAACCTAGACTTAGCAGCTGTTATGCCTTCTTCCTCCTTAACTAAGATCTTGTGCTATTAGGCGTATTTTAGCGATTTTCTAGTAATTAAGAAGAAAGAGATACTTTAGCCTTGTAATAGCTAGGAGAAAGTAACTTTTATAAGTTAAATAAGGCATTTTCCTTGTTAAAAATAGCGTCTTTTAGCAAGGCCCTAAACATCTTAATCTTTTTATTTTTAACTCTATTAACGCTCGTAGCTGCGTTTATGCCTATACCTACCCTTATACCTAAGCTACTAAGCTAGCTATTATTGCTATCTTTGTTTTACTGTATTATCTAGGCAGCTGCCTTAAAGCTAGCTATATTTAAAGCCTTAATAATAAAGTTGCTAGCAAGGAGGTCGTTAAACTAGATCTTAGCCTATTAATTATAATTAATGCCTTTATTAATAATAAGGCTATACTAAACAACTATCTTCCTTACCCTCTTATGCTTCTTAAGGACCTATTGCTAATTTTCTTTACTTATATATAGCTAGCTAGTATCTTAATTGTATATAGTACTAGAAAGCTTTTCTATAAATTTAAACGCTTACTAATAGTCTTTGTAATAGCTATATTAAGATTTAATTGTAGTTTAGGTTTAAGAGGAGCGCTCTAGGTGTTTCTTGCCTATTAAGGGCATAATAGAGTTATATAGCTGCTTAAGTGCTTACTCGTAGCCCTACCTTATCCTGCTATTGCAGCGTGCCTTAAGAAGCAACTTTAGCAGCGTAAAGGTCTGCTCCTTAGTCTAGTTAAGGCTCTAAGGGGCCTAGGGCTGCGATGCCTATGTTAGCTAGGTCTTTAGCGCCTACGTTAGCTAGGTCTTCGGCGGCTACGTTAGCTAGGTCTCTAGCGGCTGCGTTAAAGGCAGCGGCGTTAGCTTAGCTGCTAAGGGCTTAAGGCTTAGCTGTTAGCTTATAGCTTTGTTAATAGCTTTATTGTATATAAGATACTTATAAAAAAAGGGATTATAGTATATAAATTAAGAAAACACTAAAAATTATAATATTACGTGTCTTTGTAGCATTGCAGGCGGTAAGTAAATTAGCCTAAATTAGCTAAGCCTAGCCGTTCCCCCCTTAATCCTAGCTAAGACGGTACAATTGCTATTTTAGCGCTAAAAATAGGCCCTGCCTGTACTTATCTGCATTGCCCTCGAAATCTACGACTTTTCTAGATCACACCCTTGTTCGACTTGTTCGGACGCATATCTGCGATACATAAGACTACCTGTGTCGTACATTCTTAATACCTGTGGACTACAGCAGTCACCTGCAGTCGAAGAACGAAGCAGCTTCCCCTTCTAGAAAATATTTCTTACTTTCTTCTTCCTGTCCTTCTTCATCCTCTTGTTCTTAATCCCAAGTTCTCTTGGCTCTTTTCGAGGGTCCTTCCTCACTACTAGTACTTCCAGTACTAGTACTACTGCCTCAGGAAGTGCCTGTACGGAGTACTAGTAGTAGCAGGAGGGAGCACAGTACCAATACTGAGAGCAGAGTAGGTACCGGTACTTCAGGTCAGTACTAGTAGTGAGTCCTCGTACCCGTAGCAAGAACTTGCAGTCCCTCGCGCCGGGACTTTCTTTTTCCTCGCGCTCTCTTTCTTTTCTCTTCCCAATGGATCAATGGATGTTTCCTCCCCTCCCCTCCTCTTCCTCTGCCCCCGCCGCTTCGACGTAGAAATTTCGTTCTCGTCTTCTCTCGCACACGCATGGAGTAGGTACGCATCCACGCACGAACACACACGCATGGATACTTGTACGCACGCGCATACGCACACACACACTCTCTCACTCGAATGCACCAGTGCGAGTACGAGTCCCGGTATCTTGTCCCCCCCCCCCCCCAAATCTCTTCCTCTCACTCCAAGTCCCTCCACCGTCATCCGTCATCCATCGCCTTCCATCCTCGCCTCTTGACCCTCTCAGGCCTTCTTCGTCCACCCCCTCCCCCCCTCTC
>NIGD01000004.1:5908927-5923101 GCA_003055185.1 Escovopsis sp. TC | reverse complement strand
CCCCCTCCTCTCCCCCGCGGAGCCTCCATCCCCCTCTCCGACATCGATTACGTGATCCTCCATGATCCATCCTCTAACATCCTCACTTTTCCCCCTCCCTCTTCCTCTTCCTCTACCCTCCATCCCCTATCCATCCCCATTCACCACCATTCACCCTCATTGACCCCCACTCCGTACTCCGTACCCTTCCTCTAAACCTCAAATTCTTCCTCTGTCCCCCCTTCTCCCCCTTCCCCCCCAATCCTCCACAGTCCTCAAATCGGTCCCCCCTATCCCCCTCTATCCTCATCCCCCTCTATCCTCATCCTCCTCTACCCCTCCTCGAATCTCCCCCGTCCGTACACCATGAACCCCATACCCCGTAAGCCCCTCCCCATCCGCTTTCCTTCCAGAAACAGCCATTTGTTTCACAAATCCCCCTCCGCCCGCCCTTCCGCCCGTCCAGAGCCCCGCGCCCCGTCCCAGCCCAAATCTCCCCTCCCGCCCGGTAGACGCGTCTTCCCTCAGGCCCTCTTCAAGTCAGACGTCACGCAATGTTCAGAAAGATCGTATCCTCAAGAATGAGGCAGTCCATGAAATGTTTATTGCGCTGTCAAGCAACGTGAGTAGTCCATGCATATGCATCCTCCAGCATCATGAGCAGTCCATCTTTATGCATCCTCAAGCACTATTGCAGTAGCAGGCCATGTAAATGCATCCTCAAGCACCATCAGCATGCCATGTATCATCCTCAAGCACCTTGAGCAGTCCATGCAGCAGTATGCACTCCTAAGCCAAGGCACCTCGCAACATGCATCAACCATCAGGGCATCTAGTCGTTCGCAATAAATAGCAAAGCAGCATCCCTTGTCGGCTGTCATCTTTCCTCCTCTATTACGGAGTACCCATCTCAGATCTTCTCTATCCTGCTCTCTCCTCTGCTCTTCTCCTCTGCCATACTCATCCGCTCAAGTCTTGTCTTCATCCAGATGCCATTCCTCTACTCATTTCTTTTTCTTCATTTTCCCTTCTTGATATTCTTCGCGAATCCAAAACACGCTCAACGCCATGCAGGAACGTAAATCCAACGAGATTTCAAACAGTCGCACAAGATCATCGCCATCGCTCAGTGGCCGCTGATGGACATGCGGCGCATCTGCTCCGTGCCGTTTTGCCCGGAGAGCTCAGCCAGCTTCTTCGACATACTAAAAGACAGGTTAGCTGCAGATCTCAAGATGCGATCACATCAAGGCAAGAAAGTAAGTGATACTCACAAGTCAAAGAAGGCGAACTGGCTCGGCTGGCTGCCAAACTCGTAGACGAAGCGGCTTGCTAGGTAACTGCCAAAGATGGCCCTCAGGTAGCTGTCCGGCACCCTGCTCATCATTACGTCCGTCCCAATCTTCTGCTGGAGAAGCTTGGGTAGCGCGTCCTTGAGCACCGCCAGGCGGATCTGCTCGTTCTTCCAGAGGTCAGACTGCTGCAGCTTCTCGTCCAGGTCGGTGATGGCCCAGGACAGGTTGTCCGAGAGCACGGAGCGGGGCTGGCCCGTCTCCTCGTGCTCGCGCCAGATGGCCTCGAACTCGAGGCGCGCGTTCTCCTGGATCTTGGCCTGCACCTCCTTGACGTAGTCCTGGTAGAACTGGGGCACCTCGCCCGTCGCCTCGTCGACGCACATGTTCTTCTTGAATCCTTCGTCGTCAAAGGAGAGTGACGCGAGGACCTCCAGGGAGGACGAAGTGACGCCGCCCTTGTTGGCCGAGGCGTCCTTGTACAGAATGCAGCCAGCGGCCTCGAGGCGGATCTTGGCGTCCTGCGTAAGGAAGAGGTTGGCGCCCTCCACGAGGTAGGGGATGGTGGACTTGCCGTCCTTGATGAGCCTGTTCACCGAGATCAGGTCGATGGACTCGGGACGACCGCCACACGGCACGAAGCTGTCGACGTTACACGTCTCACGCAAGTGGTACGTATTCCTGAAGGACGTTCCGTTGCCGACCACCTCTCCGTTAGGGAGGGTCACGTTGTTCTCGTCGCAGAGCACGCGGTATCCGTCGGCCGAAACCTTGCTCATGTCGAACTCGCTGATCATGACGCGCTTCTTGGCCAATCGCACGAGCTCGTCCCTGTCGAGCCCATTGGGATCGCAGAGCACGCCAGAGCCGTCGACAATGGCCGTGTACTTCTCGTTGCCCAGCAAGATCTCGTTACTGCCCAAGTCACCGTCAGGACCACCCGTCTGCATCTTCCTGACGGTCGAGGGGTCGAGATCAAGCTTGCGGTAGATGCCCTTGACATACTCCCGCACGGACAACGTCGTCATGCCATATTTGTCGTGGGGGATACCGCCCAGTCTCTGCGACTTGCCCGTGAAGAACGACTTCCACCAGGGCGCGCCCCTGGCCTTGGCGTGGTCGGTCGCCCAGTCGACCAGGTCGGCCGTGTTCTCGTCCGGACCCATGAAGAGGATCTCCTGCTTGCCGTAGCGATCGACGATGGGGTTCTTGATGCCCGGCGTCTGGGCTGGGAGCAGCAGGTCGAGGATACTGTCGATATACTTCTCAAACGCCTCGGTGGCCTTGTCCTGCTGCTTGGGGTCGAGCAGGATAACGCCCTTGGATCCACCTTCGGGAATGTCCTTGTTCTTGCGCTGCTGCGTGTTGGCGAGGCCATAATTCTCGTCGAAGAGGCTTCGCGCGTTGATACCGTATGCCTCCTTGCTTCTAGACTTGACGATACGGATGCCGCCGCGCGAGATGTCTCGGAAGCGGAGGTGAAAGCCTCGAGACTCGGAGCTGATGACGAGGAACATGCCGTAGAGGGGCTTGGGGTACTCGGCCTCGGGGAGGAAGGAAGGGTCGAGGCGGAAGCTGAGCGCGACCTTGGTGGGGGTGAAGTAGTTGGTCTTGAGAATGGCCTTGTTGAATACCCTAAATGCCGTCATGACCATCTCGTCGTGCTCGTTGGCGACCGTGGTCGAGATCTTGAGGCCGAGCTTCTCGTCCGAGAGCACCTCAACATCGGAGGTGAGAGCAAGAGACTTCTTGTCGTAGTCGGGCCCCACGCTGTAGTGAATGCTGGCGAAGGCAGCGTACAAGGAGCGGACAAGCTCGGGGTAGGACTGGATGATCTCGAGGATGTAGTCGGGAGTGAAGGTCTCGGTACGCAGGCGGCGCTTGAGCTTGGATAGCAAGGCAGCCTGGGCGTTCTGCGAGGGGTCCAGGATCTCGGAGAGCGAGGCGTACTCGGGACCGAGTCTGTTCAAGAAGTGCTGGACAAAGACCCACGCCGAGTGGGCGTAGACGGACTCCTGAAGACTGAGCTCACCCGTCGCGAAAAGGTGGTGGAACTTGTTGAGGGGCAGACAGTAGAGGAGGGAGATCTCCTTTGTGATCTGGTGAATGGACTGGTCCATGGAGGGGAAGTAACCCTCGGTAGTGGCGGGGCGCAAGTAGATACTCATGATGGTGATACCGTTGGAGAACTGCTCGACGTATTTCCTAGAAGAGGTCACGCCATAGAAGTGGTACAGATCGCTGAGGGTCGAGAAGATGCCCCTGGCCGTTCGGGTGCGGAAGGCGACGACCAATCGCTTCTCGGCGGAGTCCTCAATGTCGAAGACCTCGATGACGGGCCCCGTCCTGTTGACGGCGAGCTCGATGATCTCCTGGTAGATCTGCTTCGTGTTGGCGGTGGCCTTCTGCCAGAACCCGGTGTCCGAGATGAGCTCGATGTTGGTCTCCTTGGGGTCGGTCTCTTCGGGGCGCTGGTTGAAGTGGCACTGATAGACGAAGTAGCAACGGAGTGTGGCCTTGGAGTTGGGACTGGCGCCGATGACGGCAGGGGAGCGGAAAGTCTCGACACGATACTTAGTCTTGCCCTGGTGGTCCAGGTACTTGGCCTCGAGGCGGGATTCGTATCTGGGACCGGCGACGTTGCCCTGGCCGGGCTCGCTCGTGTCGATGTAGATGGCGTGGTCGTGGGCTTCCATGTCCAGGCGAATCTCCTCCTGCTTGTCGGCGCGGGAGTGGGCAGCCACCTTAGCGGCGTAGAGAGACGTGATCTGGTTTGCGATGACGTCGGGGGTCTCAATATGAAAGTAGACATCATCAATGCCAAGCTGGCCGTAGAACCATTGAATCTCGTTATCAATGAGAGGCTCGGGGATCCATCCAGACTGCTCGATGATAATCCTGACTGTGCGAAAGGGCGCGCCTTGGTCAGTCCCCACCGTGTCTATTCATTCCGCAACAAATGGCCCATTAGGGACTCACCAGCCTTCATCTGCTCCACCTTGCCCTTGAACTCCGGAGCAATGTAGCCGACGGTGGCGGACCGCAAGACGCGGTTTCCATTTGTGCCATTGAGAGGAAGAACAGTGACGTGTGTGGGCTGTGGTGAAGGACCCCGGCTAGAGTCGGAGTCTGTGTTCTGGACCTCGGCCAAGACCTTTGACTTGAGGGATGTTGGGGCCATGGCGACTGCAGAAGGATCTTTGTATTCTGGGAAACTGTCGGCGGCCGGGGCATCAGCATTATCTTCCTTGATAGTCATTTTGCCGGTGTTTTCCTTGTTGGGAAGGACAGAGGTTGGCTGGCAGTGAAGAAGATGATGGTGAAGATGAAGTGCAGGAGGAGAGAAGGTGCCTGAAGTGCCAACTTCCAAGAAAAGGTTGATTAAAAGGGATTAAAGTAATTGAGAATATGAGAAGAGGATCTTAGGTGGCCAGGACGATGAGTTGGGGATGAGCAACCAAAAAGGGCTCCTGGCCATTATGGGGGAGGCTCCTTGATATATATGTAGTCTTTCAAGGACGTGGTTGGGAAAGGGGAGGTGAGGCGAGAGACCCGATGACCGGCCAGCCACACGTGTGTAACCGCGTGGTCGGTATACCGGTAGAGGGATCGCAATGGAAAGGACAAGGCAAAGACCTTGATGGGCATGGGGTTTGTTGATGAATAGATGTGTGTTCCCTCCCCAAAATTGAGGAGGGGGAGGGGGGGAAAGGAGAAGGATGCGCGGCTGATAGGCATTGCCGAGCTGACTGATAATGAGATTGATGGTGGAAAGTGATAGTGACAATCCCAATACTTGGAATTCTCGTATTGGAGCCGGGTTTGTATCTCGGAAGGGAGGATGATAATGATGATTGACGGTGGGTGGTGGTGAAGAGCAGCAGCCCGGCCAGATACGACGACTATCGCAACCGCACCGCCACACTCGTAGCAGCGGCAGAACCAGCAGCAAGCCTGAACAGGGAGATAAGGTGCGCAAGGAGGACGGACAAACAACAAGGGGGTGTCTCAAAGCACAGCGGCGCCGCACATCCAGGCACGGGGCAAGAGACCCTGCGGCACTGATGGTCCGGTGGGCAGCAAGCCAAGGGCCGAGTGCGATCAACGAAAGAGCAAGGGACAAGAGGGCAAGAGGTGCATTCACCGCCATCGCGCCTCTGGGAAGGGAAAGGGGGGGCAGAGCGCATCCATGGAACTGTCCGGGCCAATCCTCGGCACGGTGCGAGCCACACGCCCCTCCATGACCTCTGTCCGTTGTGCCTGTTCTATCTGTCTGCGCACGCTGACTCGCTGGCTTGCTGTCTCGCTCGTTCTCTGCATGCCTTTCTGCTTTGTGCCTGCGCTCTGTGCCTGTGCTTTGTGCCTGTGCTTTGTGCCAATGCTCTGTGCCTGTGCTCTGTGCCTGTGCTCGTGCCTGTGCTCGTGCCCGTGCTCAAGTTGCGTGCGCATGTGCGTGCGCGGCCGATGGCGCATGTGCATGGCATGTTGTGACGGGAACGACGGGAATGATGTGGGATCGAGGCAGGGAATTGGGGGGGACAAAACGATCTGACGCGCAGCGATATCACGAGCGTGACTTACCTAGGCAATGACGAGTGGGGATTGGGGCAAGAAGTTTGTTTGCTTCTTCGGAGGCGATGCCGGCGCTGGAGCTGGACCGCGGCAGGGACTGACACACGAGGCAGATTGACTCGGGGGTTCTGAAAAGACTCGGGGGTTCTGATGCTACCGTACTCTGTGGATGCGATGCGTGATGTCGATATGCAAAACGGTTGTGCAGAAACCGCAGGGTTGGCCGGACACGTTTCCCCGGTGCGTCGCGGCTCAGTGAATTCCAAGATCAGATGGACCAATGCTTACGTCGTCCAAGATCGTGTCTCTCAGGAGACCTGAATAGGGCGGTTGTGAAAGCCGGTGGGGGAAGGGGGATTATGGGCGTAGGCGAGGTCAATGGCCCTTTTTTTTCGTTGTTGGTTGAGGGTGCGAAGGTCGACTCAAGGATTATATTCCCCGCCAAAAAAAAAAGGAAAAAAAAAGGAGATGTGGAGAGGACGAGTTCCAAACACGAGGAGCTGAGCAGAGAGAGATCTTGGGAAAGACAGATCTGAGGACACACGAGTCAGGACTGGACTGGGCAGGCCTTGACTTGGTTGACCGAGATGGAGGCTCTGTGTCCCCAGTTAGCAGATGATCTACTCCGTACCTCTGAATGCACCAGAGGCGTCCATTGAGACACGAAGTGAACCGGACCGGGGCAGGGAAGGGCCCGAGAGGGGGAGGAGGCAGGAAAAGCAAGGGACGAGGCAGCTGATCTCCTTGCGCCCTCTTCTGGCTTCCATGTGGTGGCTCCGAGTGCCGAGAAGCCGTTGTCCGACTTACAGCAAGGCTTGGTGTATGTGTTGCGCAACGTCAAGGGAAGTTTGCCCGAGAGCAGAAGACCGAGGGTGATGGAGGGGTAGGGGGGAGGAAAAAAAGGAGTGGACAATGTCTGGGGGAGAAGGAGGAGAGTCAGGCAATGGATGATTGTCGGTTGGCACACGGGACACACGGATCGCGGTGTACAAGTACAGGAGGTGCAGGAGGATTGGTCGTTCTGTATGGGCGGATGGAGATATCAAGATGGACGGAGATGTGTTGTGGATCAATGCGTTGATGAATCTTACCTGTGTGAGGCCGTTGCTGCATGCAATTGGCGAGCGATGCTGCGGGAAGGGCAGAAGATCGGGGACCTGCTGGCGAGTCTCTGGTGGCTCTGAGACTTGGCGATGCGGGCGAGGACGGGTTAGGGGGGGGGAGGAGGAGAGGGGGAAGGAGAGAAAGGGGAGCAAGTTGGAGCTCGGTGGTTCAAGATTGGCGATCTGTCGCGATGGAGTAGATAGGAAAGGAGGAGGAAGAAGAAGAAGAAGAAGGAGAAGAAGAAGAAGAAGAAGAAGAGAGCCAGAGGAGGAGCAAGAGGAGGAAGAGGAAGAGGGAGAGGAGGAGGCAGAGGAAGGTCGAGACGAGGCTCGTCAGGCGATGCAGGAATGGGTCGAATAAGAGAAAGGCGGCGCTGGCCTTTTGTACCTCTTGCGGTGACTCCTTCCGAGGTGAAGATGCAGGATGCAGGCACTTTCCTCTCCCGCTCGCTCGTACCTTCCCTCTCCCTGCGCCTCGTACCTTCCCTCGCTCTCGCTCGTACCTGGTCGAGTACCTCCTACCTAGTATAGTAGTACTCCGTTAGTGGGGAGTACAAGTATTCACATGCCCTCGTACGAGTGCCCGTACTTTTTCTGTGCGTCACTCTTTCTCGGTCCACGGACGCGACAGTGACCTCGAGCGGCGTGCAGTCGGCGGCGGCCGCCGTCGAGGGATACCGGGGGGGGGGCAGGTGATCGAGGCCGCGAGCCCTCGAGTAGCCGACGACAAGACGGCGGGCTTGCGGTAGGTACCTCTCCGCGACGGTGCTCGACCCCGTACCTCTTGACTTCAAGCTACTCCGTGCATCGTACATAGGTAGTAGTAGTACTCCGTATACCTCCATGCTACAGTAGTAGGAGGTAGGTACTCCGTAGAACTTCTTGGTCCCGGGCAGGCACGTCCTGCGCTGGAAGTTTCTGAATGGAAGTAGCGCTCCTGCTAGCGGGAGGCGCATGGGAAGATGCACGGGAAACGTCAAAACGGTGGAAGCACCGGTGACCTGCTCCTTCCCCCCGCTGCCAGGGCGGCTCCCTCGGGCCCCACCCGCCCGCGGCCTGAGGTGCCTGAGGTCGACCCCTGCATCCGCCAGCACTTGCAAGTCGCAACCTCTGCCTGTGCCGGTGGAGTTGTCTCCAGGGCTGTGTGGCAATACCTGGTACCTCCAGTACGAGTACTACGAGTGCTTTGTACTACTAGTAGGTAGTACTAAGTACCTGCCCTCCAGCTGCAGGGGGAACCCGCGAGGTACCGCCCGCTGCCACGCGCCACGGGTAGCCTGGGCCTCGGGGGGACCCCGCGCCGTGGCGGGCTCGACCGTGTAGGACGCTGTACCCCCGGGGAGGCGTCTACCCGCCGGCCGAGTCCCGTCGCGGTCCTCCAGAGGTTGTCCTGTGAACTTGGTGATCCCGTACCTACTCCAATGTACATATAGTAGTACTCCGTAGCCAAGGAGCACTTACAGTACATGTGCTGGCGGACCCCCGGACGGTGCCGCGCCGTCTTGACACGGTGTGCGCAGCAAGCCGAGCCAGAGGTGCATCCCCCCTCCATGCCCGTGGCTGTTCGCGGCTTCAACGATCCATCAATGATGGTTGATCCATTGCCTACGAGTACTCCGTGCAAGTACTCTATCCAGATCCATCCATTCCATCAAACTCCGAGTCATCAATTCCATTGGCCCCCCCGATTTCTCGCCGCCAAAGTGTCAATGGCGAGAGTGACGCTCCCGCCGCGGACACCGTACGCACACACACTGTGCTGGAAAGAGCCCAACATTGAACCTTGAAGCTCGCGGTCTCGTTGGATCGCCGGCTGGATGGTCACGCTGCTGCCCCCGTCCTTTCAAGTCATCCATGTTTCCTCCTTCACCTCTTGGGGTACTACTCGTAGGGAGGTCTCGAGCACCTCGCTGCGCCGGGATTGCTCTGCTTCGCTCACCTCAGTCAGAGATTCCACATCATCCCTTCTTCCCATCACGGGATCCTCCTCGGGAAATTCGCAAGGCTGGCGTCGCTTCAACGCGCACGAGTACTACTCTTCCATCAATCCTACCTAGTAGTCACGCTCAATGCCTGCTTGCTGCCCCCAGACTTCAGAGTCTCTGGCCCCGGCTCGCTCCACATCTGGAGATGGATCCGATAGATGTACTCCGTATTCACGGAAGATCTCGACCTCGACCTCGACCGCCGCACCGCAGGAGCATCAGATCCATGAACGAATCTGCCGTTCTCATGACCTCGCAAAAAAAAAAAAATTCGTCAAACCGGATCCCGGGTTCTTTCTTCTTCTTTGCTTTCCTTGTCACATTGGAACCCTTTCAGTCAGTCTCTGTCAGGAAGCCCTGACAGACAGCTCGCCAACCAACCGCCCATCCATCTCGACAGCGGCAAGCAGCCTCCATCCATTCCCTATACTGGTACGGAGTACGAGTACCAAATACTCCACGTTACTCGTACTCTTAGAGAATCCTCAAAGGATCGCATCCCCCCTCCATCCACCAAGCTTGGCCCCAACGGGTAGCATCCAGCGGTCCGGGCGTCTGGTACCTGGCCGGCCAGAATCAGGAACCAGCTCCTCGACAGCACCCTCTCGCATCCATCCGCCCATCGAGGCATTCACCTGTTGATCACCAGAGAGGTCCAGAAGGAAAAGGCAAGAGGGCGGGCACCCTGTCGCTGCTGGGCTGCAGGGGGGCGGGGACGGCGGGCACTGTGAATGCAATGCGGCAACCCAATTCAACCCATCCATCCTTGATGGATCCATCTCTGGATTCCCACCACGTACGGAGTACAGACATATTGACTTTTCACTTTTGACCCCCTACGGCTATTCGAGGCTCTACAGAATCCTCGAAGGGGGGGGGGGGGGGGGGGTTTCTCCCTCCCTCTTCCTGTTCCGCTCCCTCTTCTTTTCGACCTCGATTCGAGGCTGGGTTTTCTCGCCCCTCTTCTCGTCCAGACACGGCTATAGTACGAAAGATTCTTCCAAGCACGCAATGGATACCTTCCCGTGGCACATGGATGGCTGAGAATCGCAGACCACATGCCCCTCCCCCCCTTGTCGAGGCCGGCCCATCCTCATGAGTACGAGTCCTGGTACATATACTCCGTACTCCGTACGAGTACCGTCAGCTCGCGACGGTTGGACTAGCACAGCCGGGCCCCTTGCTGATCGCCTCGCACTGCAAGTCATCCGCTGCTCCATCCGGCCGTACTCCATCCCTCTGATTCCACGCCAGTACTCCGTACTTGTACGAGTACTCGTACGAGTAGTACGGAGTACGAGTAGCACATACTCCGTAGTACCCCGTACCACTACTCCATCAAGTCCCATCGCCGCCAGTAGCCATTCCTATGACTCACGAAACTTGCTCTTTGAGAGTTCCCCTCGCCCATTCGGCCGTCCGCCTCAAAGACATCGTCTAACGACCACGAGATGCACCGCAATGGCCCACGGATGCTGACGACGCCGGCCGTCTCCCGTGCCATCCGCGCTGCCGGCCCGGAAAAGCTTGCCAAAGGCCGCGGGTGCACGATGCCCCCTCTGGGTACCTACATACGTCCACGCTTGTGCCAACAGCTTCTCCTTGAGCTCATCTGTACTCCCCGTGTGAGTATGTACGAGTACGACTCCTGGTGATACGACTTGTCTCCCGGACTCGAGCATGGGTCGATCACGGATCGATCAGGGCATCCGGATCCATGCCCCGCCCCAGTCGGTGCCGGGCGCCGCTAGCCTCGGCATGCTGATCAGTCGATTCCTGCGCTCATGGATGTTTTCCTACTACGGAGTACCAGGAGTTGTACTCCGTACTCCGTACTACTGTCCCCTACCAGTGCTCCAACTTCTCCTCCTTCTCCTCAATCATATTCGTCCTTCATCGTACCAGCACTCATCCATTCTGCGTACGTAATGCTCCGCACGGCGTCCTATTCCCTAACGACGGTGCGGGGCAGTGCGATTCCAGCATTCCGGAGACGGTAGAGGCAAGACGCCGCGCGCATTGCGTGATCATGACACCTCCGGACCCCGGGCTCCGTCTGCCGTCTCCCGTTCCTCGTCCCAGAACGAGTACGGAGTATGGAGTATGGAGCATTCAGTCCACATAATGCCGATGATCTTGATGCGTTCCATGTTCAGTCCAGCATTTGAAGTACATACATGTACATATGTTGCATTTGTGCTGAAGCTGGGCCGACCTACCCGGCACCAGACCCATCCCCGGCTCCAGTCCCTCCACTGCCACGCAATCCAACCCCACTCAAACACCACCCGCGCCCCCTCCCCGCCAAACCCTCCCCCATCTGTCTCACGATCTCGATGCCATTCATGACCTGTCAGACCCTCAAACAGCAGACTCGTCCCGTCATCTTCAGCGAACCACCGACCCCTCGGCCCACCGCCTCTTCGCCCATGCGGTCATCACAGCCATCGCAGCCGTGCCGCGCTCCCAATCGACAGGCTCAGTACTCGTACCAGTACGAGCATGTACATCCCCAGTACCGTTCGCAAGGCCATGTTCACCGAATACTCCTCACTTCCCGCCCGATCCTGCATGTATCCCCACATATCCCCCCGTATCCCCACGTACCTCCATGTATCCACCGTCTCGTCCACGCCCTTGCATGATCGATGCGCGTCTCTCTCGATTCAACCTCACGATGGCCCCTTCCTCCGCCGAGTTGTCGAGGCTCGCGGGGAAGGAAAGAGCCAATGGATGCTTCACGTGGGTTTGCGAGCTCCACGTTGCGCCCGATTCGCGCCTTCCGTCAAGGAACCTCAAGCTGCATCCCGTCGTCTCCTTCCTGCCTGTCTTTCGGTGCCACGTTCGAGGACAAGGGGGGGAAAGCCCCTTCCATGGCTCCTTCCGAGGTCCTCGCCGGCCGGGACTCCGTACTTGTACCTGTACTCCGGACCTCTCCGTACGACTCGTGTCCTCTCCAACAACTGAAGCTGAAGTGCCAGATCCTTAGCCACGTTTCCCGCAAATACTCCGCACGCCGTGAAGATGAAATCGCACTCCGTGCCCGTGCTCGCACTCGTACTCTACAGCTGGACGTCCAGCGCACCGCCGAGCCTCGGTGAATGGAACCATCCCCAAAAATAGAACCCATGGACCCATGGATCTCGATGCCGGCTGCCTCTGCGGTCCTCGCGCTGTACGGCGTACTCGTACTGCTACCAATTCTCGTACAAGTACAAGTACCTTCATGGATCCGCCCGCCCCGCCTCCACTCCGGCCTGACCCCACGGGCCCCACTTCCAGGTCCGGAAGGAGGGGCTCCACCGGCCGCCCCACTCGCGCCCCCCGGCGGGGCCGAAAGCGCCGCGCGAATGGCCGTGGAGCATCGATCCATTCCATCGCTTCCCGAGCCCGCTGAATGCATCCGTCTGCAGGTTGGAGTGGCAGGATTCACGGTGCGACTGCGAGTGAGAGCGTGGATGTGAACGAATACGGAGTACTCCGTAATCTGCGTGCGGTTCACGGTCGAAGACGCCCCTTTCCCTTGCCTGATCAGAATCCACATCGCGTGCAGAACTCGAAGTATTCGTACTCGTACGACATCGAGCATGGCAAGAATTCCGCGAATGACCTAGAAAGGCCAAAATAAATTCGAAATTACTGCTAAGAAGCCTTCTACCACTAGTACGGAGTACTACCCGTATACCTGCTAGGGATCGTGCTCGTGCTCGTGCCGTACGAGGACATGCACGAATACATTCATCCTCGCACTCGTACTCGTACCTCTTCAAATTTTCTGTGCAGGGGAGGGTGTTTGCCTTACGTACGAGGAACCAGTTCCCCCCTCGCCCCAGACAAAGGTCAAAACAAGACCCTGTTGCGCATCCAGCACGGTCCCATCACGCGGACAGCAGAAACCAAAGACGACGACGAAGAACCCGGGCAGCTTCCAGGTACGAGCACGAGTACTACTAATCTACTAAGCTCGAGTGTGAGAATTTTTCAGGTACGAGGACGTATCCTATGTACTACACTCAGTGAATTCAACCTGTCGGTACCTACGGAGGACTCGAGCTCGTACTCCGTACTCCGTACTCGTCCTGCACATCGCAATGCGAGGCCGGCGAGGGGCGATCTCTGCGAGTCACGATGGCATCGGGTTTACGTACAAGCAGCGGGCTCACCGTCTCGCAGGCGCGCACATGACGCCCTGGACTGGGGACTCTGGTGCGCGGGACTCAAACATCACCCGTACTCGTACCAGTATGCGGCGCACAATCACAATGGAGGTTGGGGGGATGTTGGACCCAGACTCTGGATTCCGTCAGGTGTGATGAACACGGAGGATGGACGACGGACTGCCCTGCGATTCCTCTACGGAATATTGACTTTGCGAAAAGGTCGCCGCCTTGTCTGGGACGGCGGCGGGGTCTCTTTGGTTCCTGAGCTCAGCCACGCCGGTTGACTGCTACTTGTACGGAGTACTCCGTACTCCGTCCTCCGCACGAGTACCGAGGACGACCATCCGAGCCTGCTGCTCGACCGTGCCCCAAATGGGAGCAGACTCACTCCGCAGAGTTTAGGAGCGGACTCTGTAGTCCGAGATCGTCTTCCATCTCGATTCTTCCACCGTCTCACGAGGCCTCGTCCATGTACAAGTACGGAGTCCTCGTCAGCAGGGGTGAAACCGAGCCCGTCGAGACCAGTCCTCGACAAGGCCCAGGATCGGAGGCCATCTCCAGACTGCGAGTCTGTCTCACCACCCGAGCCCGGGTCTCTGAAAGTCCGGGGAATGTTTGAGGAGGCCCAGTCTCGCCAGCTACTCGTACATGTACGGTGCAGCACCCTCCCACGGCCTTTCCATTGTTCAACAGTGCGGAGAAGTACCAGTAGTCAATCCAATACTCCGTACGGAGTCCTCAGACATCCCTTGGGAATTCTCACGAGTCGTACTCTTATGAGTACGGAGTACTCGTACCGCGTATCCGCCCCAAAGAAAAAAATCTGGGGTGAGCGG
The DNA here is from genome assembly GCA_003055185.1 of Escovopsis sp. TC. Classification (NCBI taxonomy): domain Eukaryota; kingdom Fungi; phylum Ascomycota; class Sordariomycetes; order Hypocreales; family Hypocreaceae; genus Escovopsis; species Escovopsis sp. TC. Next base: position 5,909,174 of record NIGD01000004.1, on the reverse strand, counting down.
AAGGGCCACGTTGAGTGGTCACGTTGCAGGATCCCCAGACAGGCCGTTCGCAAGCGACACTCGTTCTCGTATGTACCCATCCAGATACATGCGAAGGGAGTTGATGGTCCGTGGAAGGGGCCTGGTAAAGGCCGAGCCCAGAATGCGCGGCGGGGCGGCGAATAAGCCGAAGGGGGGCGCGTGATCTGCGCGCCGTGGGCCTGGGGCCACGATGAGCGGGAAGGGGGTGGGAGAGACGGGAAGGGGG
>NIGD01000004.1:5871941-5884130 GCA_003055185.1 Escovopsis sp. TC | reverse complement strand
GGGGCGGGGCGGGGCGGGTCTACCTACCTAGTACCAGTCTTCCCCTGCCCCTTTGCTGTCTCGTCGATCCTTTGCTGTTTTCTTTGTCTCCTTGCTCTTTTGGAAGGACTTCCCTTTTTTTTTCTTTTGGAAGTGGGGCATGATGGATTCTGTGAGGTGGGGGTTGGATTTGGAGGAGAGTGGTGGTTGTTTGTGGAGGGTATGGAGAGGACGTGGTGTGTGGAGGACGTGGGCGGATGGTGTCTTCGTCTGCTGCTGTCTTGCGCACGGCCTCTTGAAAGCCTCTGCGACTTGTCTTCGCCGATGTCCATCAGACTGCTGGAGCCTATATAGCCCCCCTTCGCCCTCTTTCCCCCCTCCCTGTCCCCTCTTTTTTGTTCGCCCCTTTCTCGTTGCCCCTATTGATCCCCGCTTACCCCTTCCTCTTATTTCTGATCCCCTTCCTCCCCTGTTTATCCCCGCCTGTTCCCTTACCCCGCCCCCTTTCCCGCCTACAGTACGAGTACTCGATTGCTGTGTCACACCTCCCTAGATGATTTCTCGTCCTGCTTGTTGATCCGTCGGAGCGCAATGATACCACTAGAACGCGTTGGAGCTGGCCTGCTGTCCGCCCTTGATTCAGAGCGCTGTCGCGGGTCGTAATATCTGTCTGGAGGAAATCTCTCGTGGTCGGTAGTAATCTCTGGCTGGGGGGTATTCTAGTGGTCCGCAACCCCTGACTTGAGCATGTTGCGCCTATGGATGCCCCGACTCCTCCTCGTGCTGCGAAGTGGTCGTGGAGCATTCCAGCGGTTGTGCAATGGAACACTGGATGCAGCAGATCCGAGCCCAGTGTTCTTCTCGTGGGGGGAGGTGTGGCGGATTGCGTGGAGCGTGTGTGTGGTCGTGAGATCGATGGGCTACTACCTTGCGCCCCCCTCTCTGGATATCTCTCCGCCTGGCCCTCCCCCGCGCGGAGACGATCGCTGCCCTCTGCGGGTGCAGCTCTCGGACGGGCTCGCCCTCGTGGTGGAACTCATGACGGGCTCTTCCTAATACTACTAGTAGTCATACGATCCATCACGGGCCCTTTTCGTTTGTGGGATTCCGTCGGACAGGCTCCTCGACGGGGGGGCAGTCTGCGCGGGATGGGACCCTTTCGTGAGGACCGACGTGAAGGCCCCGAGTGGAAAACCGTCCTTGATAACATCTCTCCTGCTTCCTCGTCTCTGCATGCTCAGATACATGTACCTCGACCCCTCCTCCCCCTTTCCCCCCTTTTCACCCCCTCGTCTTTTCCCTCGCTCTACACGTCTTTGACCCATTCACCTCATCCCACGTGGTCGTCCGGATACACGACGCAACCATCCACGCAATGTCTCTTCCCCCGTCTCTTCACCAAACAACCCGGCTTCCCGTCTCATCACCAAAGCCCCCCCTGCTCCTAGTAGTACTAGTAGTAGTAGTAGTGGCCAAACAGGCCGCAAGTCTCTACCGAGGCCGTCATCGCATTGCTCGTTTCATCATACATGGCGCTCATGACACGTCGCGCATCATGCGGAGGTCTCCGTACACACATCTATCCAAATCCTGTGAATCCTACCCCTCCTGTGGATCCATCCCCTTCCATACATGTAATTCTCCCATCCAGGTATCCCACTCCATCCAGCAATCCCGCCCCAGGCATTCTCCCCCATGTATACCATCCCCTCCGGAACAGGCATCAACCCCTTATTCTGACGACTCCATCCCGGGCCTTCCTGAGCGGAGGCCCCATACCGACAATTCCATGCCCCGTTCCTTTTCCAGCGAATGCCCCCACCGACAAGTTTTTCATCCAGATCTTTCAAGCATGCCCTCACACCGCGGAGTCCATCACCGTCCCCCTTTCGAGCAGATGAAGCAGCAGAATATATACAACCCAGCCTCACGATGGCACACACCCTCTGATGGCCAAGCTTCTCCACAAAGAAATAGACGAAACAACCCCGCAACAGTCCGCTGTCCCCCGGTCAAAACACCTTCGTAGGAGATCAGGGACCCCCACCACAATCGAGAAGACATGGCCATCCCGCACAACAGTACATGATGCTCATGGCGATCCCACATCCAGGTCGAAACCCTCCAACAGTACTTCTTCCCCCTCGATCGTCATGACGACCCAACCACTTGCAACATCCCTTGAAGCAGATACCCTTTCCGTACATAGATCGTACACCCAGAAACCCCAGAAACCTCCAAGTGAGATTCCACCATACACCCGAAGGAGAGCCTCACAAAAGCCCGGTGAAAGAGCTGGGATAACCACGACGAATCCCCCTCAAATCCTCAAATCCCCTCAAATCCCAGTTTGAAACGCCCACGGCATGATCACCCCAAGAAGACTTGAGATGAGCAGTAGACGCTTGGCTCGAGACGACCAGTCGACCCCAGATCTCGGCCAGTCTCCCCCAAGATCTCAGCCACCATTTCTCCGCCCCTACAACCCCCCGTCCATCGAAAACCCCACCGGGTCCATCGCCATATACTCCAACAAATCCAACCCCCCCACATTCACACCCTCCGCCGTCATCGCCACGCTCCCGCCCTCCATGCCGCTCTGGAAGAACGCCGGCCCGGGCGGCAGGTACCACATCTCGTTCCCCGCGGCGGCCCAGTCATCGAACAGGGGGGCGTCGAGGCCGCTCGAGCCGGGAGGATTATTACTATTCGTCGCAGTATTATTGGTGTTGGTGTTGTCGGCGCCGACGGGCGCGGGCGTGGACGGGCCGATGGAGGGGTTGGGGTAGGGGAAGGAGGCGGCGAGGTCGAAGGGCGTGGCGGATATGGTGGCTGCGTCGGGGGTGGAGGGGCGGACTGGGATGTTAGCGGAAGGAAAAGAGAGAAATGAGAAGGGGAAGAAGAAGAGGATGGGAAGGCAACGAGAACGAGGATGAGGAAGACCGGAAATACGTGGTCAAGATGGGTGGAATGAGATCGATACAATGGGGATGAAGGAAGTTGGGGAAAGGGGAAGAGAAGAGAAGAAGGGCAGAGGGATCCACTTACAATGCCCGTTGAGCCCGTCGCGGAGGCGCTGCGCGTGCCCGCTGACCCAGCTCGCGGTGCCGGCGTCATCCGCCATAAGGGGCTGCTGCGGCAGCGGCTGCTGAAGCTGCGCATGAGACTGCATCTGCTGCTGCTGCTGCTGCTGCAAACCGGCATTCGCATTCGCGCCGCCACCGACGCTCAGCACGGACGTAGCAATCGCGGGCATGGCGTTGATGTTGTTCAGGCTGCTCATGTTCATCCCGTTCTGGTGCGCCCCGCCGCCTCCCAGCGGCACCGACACCCCGTTCACGAGCTCCACGGCGGGGCTGCGCAGCCCCGACGCGGAGGGGTTCTGCATGGGCGCCTGGATGAAGCGGTTGCGCAGGCGGCTGGTCAGCGACTCGAGCAGGTCGGCGAAGCGGATGCCGAGGTGGACGTCGTCGACGACGCACGTGCGGAGGGCCTCGACGGTGGCGTCCATGAGCTCGATGCTCATCTTGACGTCGGACCGGGGCGCGCCGAGCGCGAACGTCTTGAGGAGGAACATGGCACCGCTGATGATGCGGAAGTAGGTCCGGACGGGGGCGTGCTTGAGGTACCCCCCGGGGAGGAGGCCCTCGACAACGGTGCGCAGCAGGTTGCGCGACCCGTCGACGACTTCGCGCACGTACTCCTGGTCATGGACCGTGAAACCGCCGAGCTGGCCGAGCGGGAGCTTGCCGTAGTTGATCATGGTCTGGGGGGAGAGCTGGGCGGGGGCCGCGGCGGTGCCGGTGCCGGCGTTGCTCGTGCAGCGCTCGACGACGGCCTGGAGGGAAAGGGAGTTGATGTAGATGCGGACGTACTCGTACTCGATGGTCAGGATGTGCCGGATGTACTGGGGCAGGCGGAAGAGCTCGAACTCGCGGAACCAGTCGCGCAGGAGGGGGGTAAACTCGCGCAGCAGCTCGACGTACTTGCCGGACTGGATGATCTCCGTCGTGTGCTTGCGCGTCTTGAAGAGCTTCTCGTTGCCGAGGTACATGAGGTTGCTGATGCCGGCCCAGCAGTGGATGATCTGGTCGTCGAGCTCCAGGTCGGGGACGTAGTTGAACCCGTTGACGAGCGACGACGGGTTCGTCAGCGGAGTGCCGCCACCGGCTGCTGCTGCTGCTGCCCCTGCTACCCCTGCTACCCCTGCTACCCCTGCTACCCCTGCTACCCCTGCCGCTCCGCCGCTGTTCCCGTCAGCTGCAATGGTGGTGGTCGTTGCCGCGTTGCGCGGAGGCCGCTGGCGGGCGACGGCCGGGTCGGCTTTGCGCAGGTGCTCCGGGGTCATGCTGGTCCAGCCGAGCCGGCCGGCGAGCTGGCTGGTGTAGATGAGGAGGAGGCGCTTGATGCGGTTGGCGCGCTGGCGGTAGATCTCCTCCTTGTACTCGGGCCGAGTGATGGCATCGTCCTTGAGCATCTCGTCGATGTCGTCGAAGACGCCGAGCTCGTAGGCGAGCCCCATGGCCGTGCTGAGCAGCATCCAGCACATGCGGTCGCTGCGCCAGGCGGGCTCAAGCCAGCTCTCGATGCGCCGCCCGCCGATGCCGGGGGCCCCGCTGCGGTGCATCTCGTCCTCGGAGGCCATGAGCGGGCTCGTCTCGGCGATGGGCAGGACGAGCTCGTCGGTGGCCTCCTGGGGCGGGAAGTGCAGCGCGCGCGGGTGCCACTCGGTCAGGACGAGCAGGGACTCGATGGTGCCGAGGGTGCGCAGGCTGCCCTTGCGCAGGCCGCGCCAGGGCGCCGTGCTGCTCGTCTGGGCCTCGTCCGACATGAAGGACCCGGGCCCGCCCGGCCCGGAGCCGCAGAAGCCGCCGCCGAAGGCCTCCTGACCCCACAGGCAGCGCTCGATCATGCCGCGCAGGTACGTCCACAGCTGCTCGGGGATGGCGTGGGAGCGGCAAATGCCCCCCGTGCCGGGCAGCTGGCGGTACCGCGAGGCGATGGTCAGCAGGGTGACGGTGAGGATGGGCTCCTCGGTGAGGAGGGTCAGGTGCGAGGCCGGGTTGCTGAAGGTCGGGGGGGAGATGGGCGTCAGCGGGGAGAGGTATTTGTAGTAGTAGTCGATGTACTCGATGGCCTCCTGGGCCGTGAACCATCCGGCGCGGACGAAGCGGAACCGGGACCAGGCCCGGAGCGCCTCCTCGTAGCCCGGCTGCGTCACCAGGCTCCGCATGTCGAGTGTCGGATCGATGGGCTGCTGGGTCTCGATCTTGATGGATGGTGGGGGCCCCGAGCCGTGACGCTCGCCGCGGCCACCGATGCCATTGACTTCGTCGTCGAGGCCATTGCTGCCGCTGCCGTTGACATTGCCGTTGACACTGCCGCGTCGGCCGCTCAGATACGAGTCGTTGGGGTGGTGGGACTGTCCGAGCATCGACGAGTGGTGACCCCCGTTTGAGTGCGCCGCAGCAGACTGCGGATGTTGATGTTGTGGTTGTGGTTGTCTCATGACTTGCTCCCGAGGGGAAGAGACATGCAACGCGCCCGCCATCGACGCCGACGCCGAGGACGACGATGTCGACAGCATGGGTGCGGTGGCGGTGGCAGCGGGGGCCGCGGATGCCGCGCTCGCGGTGCTGGCCTCGCGGCGGTGGTGGCCGTAGCTATGACTATGACTATGACCGTGACCCTGACTGTGACCTTGCCCTTGCCCTTGCCCTTGCCCGTGACCTTGACCTTGACCTTGACCGTGATCGTGACCGTGACCGCCGTGACTGCTGTGACTGCTGTAGGCGCCGTACTGCTCGCGGTGTCCGTGTCCGTGGCTGCTGGTGCTGCCGCTGCCGCCGCCGCCGCCGCCGCCATGATGGGGAGGATGGCCGTGAAGGGATGAGGGGGGGTTCGCCGCGGCAGGACTGTGGTCATCAAGGAGGCGGCCGTCAGCAGAGCCGCGTGTGGCACGAGCATGAGGAGGAGGGAGAGGAGGAGGAGGAGGAGGAGGAGCACGGGCATGATGAGCGTGGGCGGGAGAATGGGTGGGAGAACGAGCATGAGCACGAGCATGAGCACGACCGTGATGATCAGGTTGAGCATGATGAGTATGATGGGCATGACGGTGACGGTGCTCGTACTCGTGATCATAGTCGCGATCGCGGCGATCACGGTCGCGGTCGCGGTCACGCTCACGCTCACGCTCACGTTCACGATCCCGATCCCGATCACGGTGGAGGTCGCGGACGGGGTCGGCGGACAGGGACATGGGCGAGGTCACAAACCTGTCGGTGGCGGCCTTGTAGAGCAGGTCGAGGGCGTCGTGGGGCCCGTACATGACGCGGCGCATGACGGTCTGGGCCTCGAGGTTCTCGAGGGTCTGGTTCGCGTCGCCGTCGGCGTCGTCGCCGTCAAACTCGCCGCCCCCGGTCCTGCTTCCGTCGCCTCCATCCCTGCCGCCGCCTGCGCCGGTGCTCTGCCTGCCGCTCTCCCTGCCATTGGTGATGTTGATGCTGTTGTTGTTGACACTGGTATTTGTGCTCCCGTCCGGCCGGCGCAGGGGTTCCCTGCGACCCTGGGAGCCGCCCGGCGTGAGGGGCACGTCGGAGTAGTGCCTGCGGTCGAGGCGGGCGAGGAAGCCGCTGCTGCCGTCGTCGTCTGCGTGCAACTTCTTCCTCCCATTGCGTATTATGTATTCGTCGACGTCGCTGCCGCCGCCGCCGCCACCGGGGCCGTAGCCATCGAGGTCGCCGCCGTAGCCATCGTCGTCGGTCTTGCGCTTGCGGCGGGTGGCGCTGAAGAAGCACTCCTTGCTCTCGCGGCGGCAGCGGACGCAAGGGGGGTCATGGGGGTTGTCGACGGAGCCGAGGTCGCAGCGGACCTTGCGCCTGCGGCAGGGGATGCAGGCCTGGTAGACGCGCTTGTGTTGGGGCTGCTGAGGGTGCGGGTGTGCGTGAGGGTGGGCGTGAGAGTGAGGAGGATGAGGTGGAGGAGGAACGGCGGTGGCGGTGGCGGCGATGTTCACATCGGCGGCGGCGGTAGATGTCGTCGTCGTTGTTGCTGTTGTCGGTGGTGGAGCCGGTGCCGTTCCGTGTGCCGATCTTGACGTCGTCGACGAGGCGGATGGGGGTGCTGACGGCGGGACGAGGATCGGGGGCGAGTTGGACGGGTTCGACGAGTGGGAGGACGAGGAGGCTGAGGATATCGCTGCTGGTCCTGTGCTGTGATGGCTGTGGCTATGGCTATGGCTATGGCTGTGGTTGTGGTTGTGGTTGAGGTTGTGATTGTGGTTGAGGTTGTGATTGTGGTTGTGGTTGTGAGGGTGTTGAGGCTGAGTCTGAGACTGGGAATGAGACTGAGACGTAGCACTCGCAGAAAGATGAGGAGGGGGAGGGGATGGAGGAGGAAGAGGGGAGAGAGGGGAGAGAGGGGGCAGAGAAGGAAGGGAGGGGAGAGGAAGATGAGCCTGGCCGGCAGAGGTAGAGGTCGAGGCAGAGGTCGAGGCAGAGGCGGCCGCTTCTCTGCCGGGGCTCGATGGTAAGGCGGGCGAGAAGCCTCCCATCGCGACACGTCACGACCACGGCCCGTTGCTCCTATCAATGCTTCTCTTTGTTGAACCCCCCCCCCGGCGGCGTCTGCGACTAGAATCCCCCCGGCTCCTGTGCCCGCGCCCGCTTCTGCTTCCCACTTCCCACTTCCTGCTTCCTGCTTCCTCCTTGCCGCGACCGACCCGACCGTTGGCTCGTCGTCTTCCGGCTCGTCTTGCTCTCGTCTCCCGGCTCGTCTTGCCTGTGCGGCGGCGCGGCGATCCGGCTCGAAGGGAAGAAAAAAAAGCGTGAGGTCGGTTTGTGGCGGTTGGTGCAGGTTCAAAGAGGATCGACCACGGCACTCGCACTCTTACTCTCTCTACCAGTACGAGTACTCCGTACAAGTACGCTCCATGGAGGGAACCTTGGAAGGGAAAAAGGGCCGAGGAGAAGCGACGGGGCGATCGGTGGTATTGATAAGCGGTGGCTTTGCGCGATACTGGATCCGTGCCAGGAACGCCTCGGTGACTAAGACGGACGTGGGAGCAGGCGTCCATGGATCCGTCCGATGGAGGATGGAGGATGGAGGATGGAGGATGGAGGATGGAGGATGGAGGATGGAGGATGGAGGATGGAGGATGGAGGATGGAGGATGGAGGAAACAATGGATGCATGGATGGAGGAAGACGAGAGGAAGAACTTCGTGCGTCTTCCCTCGCTGGATCTTCTTCGCTGGCGATTTTTCGCTGGAATTTCCTCGCCAGATTTTTCCTGGACTTGGAACTCTTCTTTCGGAAGGATCCTCTGTCGCACGCTCCTTCCTCGGCCCAGCCGCCCCGCGCCTTCCCCGAATTCCAGGAACTCCAGGAATGCCGGGATATTCCAGAGCTGGGAAGCCGCATCCTTTGTTCCTGCCCCCCCTCCCTGACACAGCCCTGGCATAACACTAGCACAACCCTGACACAACCCTGACACAACCCTAGCCCCAACCCTGACACAACCCTGACACAACCCTGGCCATAACCCTGGCCATAACCCTGGCCATAACCCTCAAGGCATCAACACCGAATGGACACGCCGACTCTCATCGCATCTAGATGAACCCATCGCGTGAACCCATCGCATGAATCCATCCATTGCTCGACAACCACCGCCTCTTCCCCGTCCTCGCACCTCCCCCCAAGAATCATCTCCATCCCCTCACGACCCCATCGCATCTGCCACGTACGGAGAACTCGCAGGCAGACACCTCATCCACACCCCACGCGTGACATCTCTTCCTCACCCCTTACCTCCCTCCTCCTTGCCTCCGCCTCCTTACCTTTCCCACCCTCCTCCCAGCCGTCCGACTCGCCCACTCACGCAGCGACCCCTGAAGGAAGATCGTCGTTCCTCGAGTCAGACCCCGAGGGAAAATGGATGCCCATCGAGCGACCCCTCCCCCAAGCGGCAAGACGCTCACCCACAATAAACCTCGACCCATACTGACCTACTACTACTCCGTACTAAGTAGTCAAGGGATGGACGCTTCGTCCATTCCTACCACAGACACCTCAACCACCCCGCCTCCATCTTCAACCTCCCGCGTTCCTCCAACATGCCCCCCCCCATGAATGCCACCGACGTCCCCCAAGATGCCACGAGGAATGCCCTCCACGAATCGTCCATCCATCTATCGTACCAGTACAACTACCTCCCCCGTCTTCCAGCCATCCAGTTCATCATCCATCTAGATCCCTCCATCCACCCCTATCTAGTAGTACTCCGTAGTAAGCATCATCATCCATCATCCTTCTCTTCCTTCAGTTTCCATACCCCTCCCGATCCCCATGTCCCCCAATTCCTCATGCTCTAAAAGCATCATGCTCCAAAAGCATCATGCTCCAAAAGCATCATGCTCCAAAAGCATCTCTCGTCCAAATCCCCCGAAGAATGCCCTAGCTCTGTCCTCCCCAATGGCATCTCTGATCCGCAATGGGCCCTACTCGCATCTCTGCTCCATCTTGCTACTGCTCATACTAAGTAACTGGTCTGCCAGAGCCACTCCCCCCCCCCCTTGAATCTTCAAACTCTGCCGCTCACATTCTCCTAAACCGTGCGAACACTCATCCCTCGCCGCCATCCCCTTCCCACCACGTGCCTCGGAACCGTGTCCTTTCGACTCCGTACCATCCCCTGCGTACCATCCCCTTCCTACCATCCCCTTCCTACCATCCCCTTCCTACCATCCCCTTCCTACCATCCCCTTCCTACCATCCCCTTCCTACCATCCCCATCCCATCTGCATCGCAGCCTCGAAAACGGCGAAGATCTCTCCCGGCCCGTCCTCAGACTCGGCCCCCCACCGAGTCCACTCCCCCTCCACTCCGTACTCCGTACCCCGTCTTCCGCACAAACGTACTCCGTAGTAGCCCATACCTTGTACTCCGTACTCCGTGCCCCAATAGATACCTCCTCCATCTCCAACCCCCCTACCCCATCCCCGATACACAGCAGGACCTAGCATTCTTCGCCCTCCCCTGCATATGTACGCAGGTCACCAGGGACCAGGTATTACGTACGACTACGACTGCCCCGCAGCAGTGCTAGTCATCTTCCAAGAGCTCGTCATCGAGCATCTTCATGGAGCCCTTCATCGGGCATCTTCACGGAGCCCTTCGCGAAGCTCTTCATGCAGGGCAGTCGGCTGCTTCTGCCCGGTGACTTCCATACGGGACACGTCTGCATCCTGCTCGAAGTTCTGAAGTGGCAGTCCTCGAACCCGAACTCGTAGATGCACTCTTAGGCGCTCCTCTCAGGAGCTTCTCACGAGAACCTCACTCGAGAATCCGGTGGGCAGTCACCAGGCAGTCACGAAAAATCCACTCTCAAATTGCCTGATCCCATTCTTCGCCTGCCGATAGCCGTCCATCCATCCTTCCAGCCATCCCCATCCCTCCCATTCTCTCCTTCCTTCCGTCCAACCCCCCTCCATCCCATCTTCATTACCCTCTTCCCCGAGCACCATCCCTTCCTCCCATCAAGCGGATATCATCGTTGTTGTCCCCAGCCTCATCACGCTTAGCTGACCAGTCCCTTCTTCGACTGTCCAAGCGTCAGCATCTCTCTTGCGCCCCCCCCCCCCCTTTCCCCCCTTCCTCGTCGTCGCCGACTTCGTCTTCGTCTTCGTCTTCAGGTGTCGGCCGGCCGCCCGGCCCCCCTCCGCGCAAGGGGCTTCATCCGTTATGGGCACTTACGAGGTGCTCCCAGAGCTTGGTCGTCAACAGGTCCGGCATCGTATATAGGTCGATCGAGAACTCGCCAGCTTCACAAAGGTTATTCACTATAGAGCTCACGGGGATGCATCAACAAAGGGGGTGTTGTTCCCTTTCGGGGCTCGGCGAGATCTCGTCTCCACCGGCCGTCCCGTCATCGAAGCCATTGCCATCATCATCGTCGTCATCGAGATTGCACTCACCTTCCACGTCGCTCCGGATGTACGTCTCCGGGCCCTTGTTCTCGTTGATGAGCTGGATGACGCGCAGCAGGTCCTCCTCCTCGAGCTTCTCCAGGGCGTCCGCGATCTTCTCGTAGTCGAATTTTTGCGTGCCCTTCTTGCCCACCGCTGCGCCCTTCTTTCGCGGCCGGTCCTCGTCCGACGGAAGCGGGCCCGTCTCCCGCAGCCGCTCCTGCAGCGCCTGCGACGGGTTCTTGAACACGATCGTGTGCGTCACCTCGTACACCTCCTTTTGGAAGTTGAGGTCGTGGATGATGGGCGCCAGCTTCGTCTTCTCCGTCGTGTAGCAGTCGATGGCGATTTCGAACTCGCCCCATCCCTCGTTGCCGCACACAAACGGCGGCTTCACAAATGCTGAAGAAAATTAGCTCTGTCTTCGTCTCATCTTTGTCTCCCCGCCTCTCTCCTCCACTCATCTGTGTCTTTCATTTTCTCTCTTTCAATCCCTCTTGCCCCCACTCTTCCCTCGTTGACATCTCGATTTTGAATGATGATTCGGGTCAACATGTACTTACTCTGAACGGGGTTCTCAAACGTGGGGTGCAGGTTGTAGACCACCTTGGTGAAGACGTCGGCCGGGCGCTCGTTGCCCTCCTCGTCCAGCAGCAGCAGCCTCAAGCTCCATTCCCGCATGGGGAACTCGGCCACGGGGGAGGGCTTGTCACTGTGTCGTTCTGTCAGAGGCTGAATCAGGTAGCACATGTGCAGGAGGACATCCCGTGTTGCCGTTGACACATAAGGTTGGAGTCACTTACATGATTCGTTGTTCGGTGACAACCTTGACTTTTCTCTGCAAGCTGTCAGCCGTCTTGGCCTCCTTGCTCCCCTGGTCTTCTTTGTCCTCGAGCAGGAATCCATTCTTGCTGAAGCGGATGGACTTCTTTCTCGTCCTCGGCGCCATCCTCGAAGGCCTGGCTGCGACGCTATCGCAGGAGTGAAGGTGGTGGAAACAGGCAAACGGGACGGCCCAGAGCCAAGTAACAAAGGCCCAAAGAGCGAGACGGAGATGAAGAACAGAAATGAAGAGAGAGAGGAGAAGGAAGGAGAAGAAGAAGAGATGATTGAGACGAAGAGAGAAGAAGGAGAAGATGATGAAAACCAGAAGTGTGTAGGTGAATGAGAGGAAAGATGGCGAATGAAGACAGCATGGGCGCAGACCACCCCCCCCCCCCCCCCCCCCCCAGGGGAGTCCTTTCC
>NIGD01000004.1:5858008-5871702 GCA_003055185.1 Escovopsis sp. TC | reverse complement strand
TCTCCGCCCCCCCTCACCCCTCCCTCACACAGTGCCCTCCTCCTCCTCCTCCCCGCCACGCCCGGCCGCAACGCCAAGGAAGAAATGGATGAAAGCGGATGTCAAAGGAAGGCACTTACTTCGACCAACATGATTGCTATCCGACGTTCTTTGTCCTCCTCTTTTAATTTTCACTTTTCAATAGAATACCTTGCCCGATATTTTCAGACTCTTATGAACCAACAATTTTCCGCGGCGAAAGGGAGTGAGTAGATACTAGGTAGGATTCCCACACCCTGCGTCAAGAGAATAGAGATGGATAAAACGGGAGAAGTGGGAAAAACCAGGAGCGCAGCTCAGAGGAAAGCCAGCAAAGGGAGAGAATGAAGTGAGAAGGGGGGGGACAAGAACAACAAACACCGACCAAAACGGGTGCCCGTCAAGCAGAAACACCGGCGATCGGGCGCAAGAGAGATATATGTGTCTTTCACCCTTGGTGTCCCGATGGGATGGAATCCAACAATTTCGAAGAAGGGGAAAAAGACAAGTGTTGAAGAATGATGGAGGGGGAAAAAAAGACGCGTCTGTTCGTGTCGGGCCTTGAAACGACCAAGTTGATCCTGTACGGATGGCGGTTTGGAATGTACTCTGCAGGATCGAGGGTAGATTTCAAGAGAACAAGATGAGAGGCAGAGAAAAACTAGAGGTGAAAAGGGAAAATGCAGGCAGAGGCAGTGGTCGTAGCAGCTCGAGTCGGGTATGTAGTAGAGTAGTAGTGGTGGTAGTGGTGGTAGTGGTGGTAGCGGCAGTATGTACGGAGTAGGTACTGGTAGTAGGAGTAATAGTATGTTGTAGTCCTAGATGGTCGGGATTGGCAGCAGTCGGTATCTTGAAGCCACAAAAATGGAGGAATCACGACTAGAAATGAAGTCGAGTGGGAGTTCAGAAAAAGAGAAAGACACTGTCGTCGGTCGTCAAGCTGCGTGTCGTGTGTGGTCAGTGGATGGATGGATCTAGATGGATGGAGAGGGATGGATGGGGATCGATAGAGGGAGATCAATGGATCCAGTGGATGGATTGGATGTGCGCGTGTGCGGGTGCGTGTGTGGCGATGCAGCCGAGTACGGCAGAGAGGCCAGAAGCGCGGCAGCGACAGCGACAGAGTGCCAGGCAATGAGAGGAAGCGGATGAGCAGTGGAGGAAGAGTCGATGACCAGCGTCTGGGACGAGTGCCCTCTTGCTCCATCTCAGGCCTCGTTTTTCACGCCCGCCCTTTTTCTCGGGATTCGAGGCGATCAATCATCGACACTGTGAGTCGTGCCGTGCTCAGGAATCCTGGTTTACAGAGACGGTGCCCACGGGGTCCTGGATGGATCAAGTGCTCCGCGGTACGGAGTACTCCGTAATGTGCGAGCAGCTTGCCAGGTACTACTACTCGTACTAGGCACTCCGTACTCCGTACTGATACAAGTTCCACTACTACTAGTACGGAGTAGCGACTACGATGCAGCCGTCATGATTGCACTGAGGCTGTCCTGGCAGGATGGCCCATCCATCACAAGACTGTGCGGCGCCCCGGAGTGTGACTGCCAGTGCTCCGTACTCGTGCCCACGAAGTCCCAGCACACACAGGGTCTTTATATATTCCTCCCCTCTAGCAGGAGCGCCAGGCAAACTCGCACCTGCACTGTCACTTGCACCTGCACACTTGCAATGGATTGCACTTGCACTTTCACTTTCACCATCATCCCCTGCAGGGCAGGAGCTCCTCCCCAGGTTCCTTCTCCCTTCAAGTTGCTCAATTAACAACGTCCGGTACATCCAAGGGTACTACATACATACTATAGTACCTACTACTACTACTAGTATCTCGTGATGCACTCCTTTTCTTCTCTCACACACTCCCTAAGCAAATCGGGCTCCCTGGAACTCTCTTCATGAAGACAATAGACGTGCATGTCTCGGCAAGCGGTCAATTCTCTCTAGCGAGTATCTCGATGACGCAGGTGGTATGCGAGCGTTCCACGCAGGACCGGTCAGATCCGGCGTCCCAGGCAGGATGGGAATCGTCATGACGGATGCCTTGATGCCTCCTTGCGGATGGTGGGGAAGACTGGGATGGTTGCGGGGTATGGAATGGCCAGCACCGCCCGTCCGCCGCGGTGGGAACGACGGGCCATGCGTGATGCGGTCGAGGGAGGACATGGATAGAGGGCAATGATGATGGCAATGACGGCAGGGGAGGAACAGAGTGCATGCTGGGAGTGGAGGATGGTCAGGGAGGAGAAGGAGGAGGGGATCATGAGTATGGGATGCTAAGGGGAAAACAAAACTTCGAGCAAGACGTCGAGCCCCAGCCACCGGTGGACAAGTGGTATCTTTTTCCTCGCGTGCCTCTTCAGCCCTTTCAAGTCTCCCTTTCAAGCAGTCTCCTCCTTCTTCTCCTCCTCCTCCTTCTTCTCCACCTTCTTCTCCTCCTTCTCCTCCTTCTCATCCTCCTCCTCCTCCTCCTCCTCCTCCTCCTCCTTCTCCTCCTCCTCCTTCTCCTCCTTCTCCTCCTCCTTCTCCTCCTCGGCGGCCTTGCCGTGCTTCTTGAAAAGGTGGGCCGTGTCCTTCTGGGCCTGCTCGAGAACCATCTTGAACTCGAGGGCGACTGTGGAGGGCGTGGTCAGCGGGGAAGATCCGAAGCGGCAAAGAGGGGGCATCCTCGGCTTTGATGCCCGCGAGGGGTAGGTAAGTAGACAGGCGGGTAGATAGAAGGTGGTAGGTATGAATCAAAGACCACGTACTCTCGGAGTTGCCGAAGCGGATGGCCAGCGTCAGGGCCTCGGGCTCGCCCTCGCTCACGTCGGCGGGCGCAGACCACACCCAGCTTCGGTCCGAGCCGACGTTGGGGGAGAGCTGGATATCGGGGGTGACTGGCCGGTGTTAGCTTCCATGCCTCCATGCCACCATGCCTCCATGCTTGCATGCCTCCACGCTTCCATCTTTCCCGATTTCTCTCATCCCTCATTCTTTGTTCCTCCTTTGTCCTTTCTTCCCCCTTTCTTCCCCCTTCTTCCCCCGTTTCTTTCCCCCCGCCACCGTGAGCAGTAGCACCGTTGACGTACCGTAGTGGTTCGCGCACACCTTGAGCGTCTTCTCGCGCCGCATGACGATGCGCACCTTGCCGTTCTCCCGGTGCTTCAGCAGCCGCACCTCGCCCGTCCCGCGCTCCTTCCACTCGTTCTCCGCCGCCCCGTTCTCCCCCTTCTTGAAGAAGCGGAACAGCTTCGCCCGGAACTTGCACAGCTGGTCCTCGTTCTCCTCGTTCGTCTTCACCTCCACCTTCTCCGTCACCCTGAAGACGGGCTCGAAATGGACGTCCTCGCTCTCCGGCGCCTCGTCCGCCTCCTCGTCCGCCTTGGACTTCTGCTCCCGCTCCCGCTGCGCCTTGGCGCTCCCGGACGTGTCCCCGCGGTCCTCCTCCTCCTTCTTCTCCTTCTTCTTGCCGCCGCCGAACAGGCTGAAGAGGGCCGACGCGGTCACGGGGGCCTCCTAAAATCGAGCGTCAGTGTCAGAGCCGATAGCACTGTGGGTGTCGGGGTCGGAGTGGGAGTGGGAGTGGGAGTGGGAGTGGGAGTGGGAGTGGGAGTGGGAGTGGGAGTGGGAGTGGGAGTGGGAGTGGGAGTGGGAGTGGGAGTGGGAGTGGGAGTGGGAGTGGGAGTGGGAGTGGGAGTCGGTGTCGGTGGCGGGCCAGTGTCGGGGCAAGGGGAAGCCTCGTCACAGAGTCCATGCACGGCTGTCGCCCACACACCTCCTTGGTCTCCTCGACCTTGCGCTCAGCCTCCGCGGAAGACATGTTTGCGTTGTCGAACGTTCGATCGATGTATGATATCTGCTCCAGAGAAACGAAAGCAATGTGAGCCAACTTCGTTTGACCTGCTGTTTTGCGACTTCTTCTCTTCCTCTCATCTCCCCCCTCTTCCTCTTCTCTTTTCCCATCCAATTTTCTTGTCTCTTCCTCTTCCTCTTCCTCTTCTTCTTCTTCTTCTTCCTCTCCTCGTCCTCATTCCCTATCGCCCCCCCCCCGTGCCCCGCGCCCCCGACCCCGACCACGACCCCGCCCGTCACACAAATCACTCACAAATCCGCTCTCTCGCGTTTTTCCTCCCGAAAATTCTCTTCGCGAATAGACCCGCGCTGGTGCTGCTCGTAATTCGGTATCGAGATGTTGGTCCGCAAACGCAAGAGTGCAGACGGTCAAAGAAAGCAAGGCAGAGCCGTCAGATGGCGAGGCAGAAGTGCAAGATGACGGTGTTTGGGGGGGGAAAAAGTAGGTGGTGATGGATGGTGATAGGTTGGATCGGACTGGGGCTACGGGCTGCTAGAGGTAGTAGTTCCAGCGCCTTCTGCGAATACCAGTATGCGAGGGGTCTGGTCCAATGTTCCCGTGCGCACTGCGCAAATGGATTGTGGGCGAGGGATCCGAAGATGAGGCTGGTGGGGGGTGGCGTGTGCATGTGGCTGTAAATACGGAGTGCTCCGTACTCGTTCTGGGACACAAAATGCACGGGCCACGATGAGACCAGATGTGGCTGTGTCTGTGGATCATGGTGCAGGGTAGCTACTACCTACTCCGTACATGTACTCACATGCAATAGCTGATGGCTGGATGCACGCACGTGGAACTTGGATTGAACACCATCAACATCAAATGACACCATCACCACCACCATCACCACCACCACCACCACCACCACCATCCCAACCCACGGCGTCCAGCATGTCGTCCCACTCATAGAACTCCCCATCCCCGCCGATGCCAAACCCACAACCGTCGCTCATGCCGTCAACTCCCCACAGCAAGACACTACAGGAACAACCGTCTTGCGGCCTACTACTAGTAGTACTACCAGTACTCAAGGAGCACAGGTACCGCGTTCCGGTATGGTACGAGTACGAGCACGCACGAGCACATGCACATCCAGCAGCCGTGACCATCAGCGGTCCATGTCCCCTTTCTTGTCACAGTCTTGCGTGGCGTCCCTGCATATGTTCATGTCCATCCCAGCATCCAGCCCCCCTGGCCCATCGCGATCTACAAGTCCATGTACGGAGTACGGAGTAAGCAACATCCAGTCCGGCACGCTCACGTCCTCCTGCTTATGTCCTCGCGGGCAGGTGGAAGGGTGACCTTTGACCAGGAGGCGCAAGATACATGTAGGTAGTACTCCCCACGGAGTAGTAGTCTTCGACCAGGGCGGGGATGATGTCTCCAGCCAGGATCCATCTACATTGCTTTCGTCCAGCTTCATTCCTGGGAGGCCTGCCACTTCGTGCGAGTACGTTGTACGGAGTGCTGCGGAGTGCTGCGCCCACTGATGAGGATAGATCCGTGACGGTCTCGCACCATCTCTTGCCATCCTGACGTCGAGACCGCAGAATCTCTAGGGACCCCGATCATGCATCAATTCCATAAGATCACTGTGTATTATCCCCGAGAGAAGAAGAACAGTAAAAAAAAGATGACCTAGCCCTGATAGCAAGAATCCGCACCTACATAGCAAATCATAAAGACAGACCCCTTTTCCCCTATCAAATGCCCCCATCCCCATCCCCATCGCCAAAGGCCAAGTCCACCATGGGATAGCAATCAGAGCTTAGCAAGGAGATCCCCCGAGTTGGAGGCCAAGTCCAGTGAGAGAAATCTACCCGAGCCCGGCAAGAAAAGGTCCCATCCCCTCACGTCTGAGTGAGTCCGTGAGGAATCCACCCAGCCGAGTCCAATTCCAAGTCCAAGTCCAGCAAGGAATACCAAGAATGAGAAAGAAGAGAAAACAAAAGAATGGAGTCTCATGAATGAGAGGGCAAAAGGAAAAGAGAAATAAAAGAATAAAGGAAAGATAATAGGGGTGGGTGGGGGGGGGGGGAGAGGGGAAAAAACGTAGAGAAAAAGGAAGTGTAGTACGTCAACTCCTTTCCGGGAGCTCCTCCGTGACCTGACGGTGACCCCTGAATCCGTTGCTGTTCGTTTGACCTGATGGTGTCCCCCAACTTCCTTGCTGTCCTTGACCTGATGGTGACCTGTAAATCCCCCGCTTCCCGATTGACTCGCTGGAGACACCCAATCCCTGACTGTCCCCTGATCCGAGGGTGACCCTCAAGTCCTCCGTTGCCGTCCCTCTTCCCAGATGACGACCCCGAACTTCTCTTCTGTCCCTTCGACCACGGCAACCACCCCCAATCCCCTGCTTCCCCATCCCCTCCATCTCAAATCAAACGACAGAAGAAGGGAATGATAATGTGCGTGGAGAAAGCCTTCGAAAGAATGGCCACGATATAAAAAAAATGAAGTGAAATGAAGGAAGGGAGATGAAAGCGAAGGCAAGAACCTACAAGGCTCCAAACCTCCTCCTCGCCCACCAAGACAGGGACGCCTGCTCCCCGCCCTGCCTCCCCGCCGCGTGACCCGCACCCATGCCACCGCCCGCCTCCACGCCCCCCCTGTGCTCCCGCGCCGCCGCCTGCTTCAGCGCCACAAAGCTCTCCGCCTTCTTCTGGTACTCGTCGTGCTCCTCCCGCGACCCCGTCGTCCGCAGCCACCACAGCTTCGCCGAGATCTGCGCGTCGAGCAGGTAGAGCTGCATCGCGTCCTGCAGGTCCTGCGCGCGGGAGAGCTGCTCCGCGACCTGTCCCCGCGCGGCGGCCTTGACCTGCGTGAGCGCCTCGGACGCCATATCCTCGAGGTTCCGCCGCGTCTCGGCCAGGGTGGCGCCAAAGGTCGCTTCCATCGTCGCGTCGAAGGTCGTGCCGAGCGTCTTGGCGACCGTCTCGGACGCGGACTGGAGGTTCACGCAGACGTTCTGGCAGACGGAGTCGAGGGACCGCTTCGCGTGCTCGAGGCGCCGCTCCGCTTCCTGCGCGGTGGCGGGCACGAGCTTCGACAGGTCCTGCGCCAGGGATCGCGTCAGCTCGAGCGCGCCCTCGACCAGGCCCCTGCTGAAGTGGACCTTGACCACCTTGTGGACCTTGGGCCGGCACGTCGCCTCGAGCACGAGCGTCACCACGCCGTGGACGTCCTTGCCGGAGAAGCGGACGACGATGCCCTCGTCGACGTTGGACATGACCGTGTCGACGAGATCGTCCCCCCGTCTGGCCGTGAGCGTCAGGCAGCCCCGCCGCTGCCACGTCCGCTTGATCTTGGCGGGGACGCGGACGAGCACGCCGCGCTGCGACTGCGCCGCGAAGGACACAACGGGCTTGCTCGCGCCGAAGAGCCAGTCGTCGGAGACGACGCTGCCGACGGGGATCAGGCCGAAGGCGCCGGCGGAGGAGGGCGCAGACGTGGGCAGGGGGCTCGCGCTTGCGACGGAGGAAGTGGTGGCGGCGCCGGCGGGGGCTGTTGCGATTGCCGTGGCCGTCGCGGTGGTCGTGAAGGTCTCGGTGGTGGTCATGGTGGCGACGACGGGCGTGGCCGCGGGCGCGGGGAGGGCCGTCTTGTTGGAGGAGTGGACGAGCTGGAGGGCCAGCGCGAAGGCGAGCACGAACATCATGCCGGGGAGCGCCGCCGAGGTCAGCTCCATGCAGTAGTCCTTGACCTGACCCTCGATCTCCCAGAATCGGTTGACTTTCTTGTTCCAGCTTGCGTTCCAGCTTGCCTCGAGGCCAAGGCCGAGGCCGAGACCGAACGGCTCGTCGGACGGTCGCTCGACGATCCGGCTCGCCTCTGGAGTGGATTGGAGGGAAGGCGTGCCCAGGCTTTGCTGGGTGTACTGCAGTGACGACAGGGAGCGAGCCGCGTCGGTTTCAAATTGATTCTCCTCAGCGGCGTCCTCTGTCTCGGGTAGCGACTCCACCGCGGTGGTTTCAGATGACTGGGAGTGCACGAATGTGCTTTCATTGAAGTCTTCTGCGTCTTCGTCGCGAGTGGACTGGCCGTCTTGGTGCTCCCGGTAGACTTGGAGGCTGCGTCTGTTGTTGTTCTCGTTGTCGTTCTCGTTTTGGACGTTGCGTCTGTCGTTGATCCTGTTTTCGTTTCGCCCTCGAATGCTGAAGTTGTAGTCCTCCTCGTCGTCCGTGATACCCCGATTGTGCTGCGAGAGGCCGTGCCTGTAGTGCATGCTGCTGCTGCTGTCGTCGTCGTCGTCGTCTTCGAACGGGGTCTCGGCTCGGTAGGAATCGGTGTCTGGGACGGACTCTTCCTCGTCGTAGGTGCGATCCGTGCCGGCCAGGCTGTGGACGTCGTCGGGGCGAGGAAAGTCCAGGGAGGCGACGGACTCGCTGATGGAAGCGGCGTAGGTGTCGTCCTGGTCCTCTGTGTCTGTGTTGGTTGCGGATATGATCTCGAAGGACTCGGACATGGAGTCGGACATGGCGGCTGCGATTGCTGCTGCTGATGCGGTGGCGGCAGTGTCGTCACTCGGGTCTGGGAGCATCATGATGTTGGGGTGGCTGCTGGAGAGCCAATCTGCCAGACCTTGGTCGCCCTGGGGCAGAGGAAAGCGGAGGGTCGGCTCGGAGGCCCAGAGGTTATATCCCAGCGGCGGGGTCGAAGCTTTCGAAGCAGACGGCCTGGTCGGGGAGGTAGAGGGCGGCCGGGTCGAGGAGGACGGCAGCGGCAGGGGCGTCGATGCACAGAGGGCGGATTCGGGTTTCCGCGCGGAGGTCAGGTCCCGGCGAATAGCAGGCTGCAGGAGCGGCGACGAATCGGGTGTCTCCGACTGCATGACGAGGTGGAAGTGGTCAGCCCAGGACCACGTCATGTCGCGAAAGCAGAGCTCGTGAGCATGCCACGAAGGATTGATGCCACGGAGACAAGCAAGCTTCAGGGGAGAAGCTCCCGGGGGAGATGCATGTAGCGGAGGAAGGATGTGCACTTAGGGACACAAGGGGAGGCCAAGCAGGTGGGGAGGCGGGGCGCTCGAGGGGCAAAGGAAAGGAGGGGCATCCAGATTGCCAGCTGCATCTTGGATGGAAAGACCGACTGCAGCTGCAGGTGCCGAAGCTGTCGATGAACGAGTGGGTATGATCTCTGGAGGGATTCGCTAGCTCGAAAGAAGAGCGTGAAAGAAGTCGAACTCACCACCATGTAGAGGGGGGACCAGACCCGGGTCGCACGTCAACAAAGGAAGAGCAGGAGAAGTTGTTTGCCGCAGGAGACCAGACCGCGATAGGAGCAGGGCTCGGGAAGCAGCTCTCGTTCGTTCAGAGCGGCAGGGTCATGGAGAAGGACGGCAAGCGAGACGAACGCGAGGAGCTGGTGTCTCGGGAGGATCTGACGCTGGGATTGAGATGGAAGTCAGTTGACTGGGCGGAGGAATGGAGCTTTCCAAACGAAGTGTACGGAGTACTATGTCATTGATGTTTGTTTGCAGGTGGGTTGAGGGCAGGCCGAGGAGAGAAGATGGACCAGATCGAAGGGAGGGATAGGATCAGGCAGACAGGAGGGTGGAGAGCGGGCTTGTGCGAGTATCTGGCAGAGGATGGAAGGGAACCGCGGGGCAACGGGGGTGAATGCAAAACGCACATACCGACGATGGCGCTCGGGGGCATGAGGTGATTGCAGCGGATGGAGATGGAGCTTACGCAGGAAGCTTCCCGGGATCCCGGGAGATGCCGTGGTGCTGCTGGATGAATCCGTCGACGGCGTTGAAGGTACGACGGAGTACTTAGCATGTAGTAGTAGCCTAGCAGAGTGCTCGTGCCTCGCAATCGGTTCCTCTTGGTCGTGCGGGGCTTGCGGTGGGGGGCAGTTCGCGGACGGACGATCTCTGGTCTCGGTGTTGGCTCGTGATGCGGAGGAAGCGAGGGGCCCAGAGGGAGGGAGAGGGAGGGAGAGGGAGGGAGGAGCTGAGGTTGATGACGGCGATGACGACTCGACTGGAGATGATCGCGGCTGGAGCTGGCCGAGCTCCGTGCGCTGGGGGATGGACGGAGTACATACATGTACCTCTACTGGGAATTGCAGGGGGATTAGGCGGGGGCAGCAGGTCCATGTACTTCTCCTGTCGCAGCTGGGCCGTGATGGCGGGGTCTGCATGGTGCCTGCGCATACCCTGCAGTCGGGGAGTATTCGCACTGTGGCGCGACTTGGATCTAGATGGATGCAATGGATCCAACATGAACATCCATGGATACTAGTACTACATGTATGTTGAATGCAACACCCCGCCGGCTGTGGATGCATTGAACAGACAAGGACTATACTACGAAGTCAGCATCTCCAAAGCCGAGCTGTCTGCCACATGTGTTGTTCTGTGTCAACACCACTCCCCATGACACTACCACATACTCCCCTTAGAGCAAGCCGACACGCCATTCTTGCAAGCATCGAGCCCCCCCCCCCCGCCCGCCTGATCTCGTTTCGAACAGAACGACTCGACAGAACGACTCAAGGTGCTCCGTACGAGTACTACTAGTACTAGTAGTAATACGACGGAGTATGAACGGGGCGCAGAACATCCATTGAATAAGGCCCCGAGCGGAGAGTCCCCGTCAGGTACATGCACAGTGCGTCTGTGACGATGGCCACGGCCCGCATGTACGCACTTTAGCCCGGTCGCCCTTCCCGCCCTCCTCCCACCAATCACAGCCCGAGCCCGCGCCGCCCCGCGCCTCCCCGCAAATGCCCAGCGCCTCGTCCCAGCGCCTCCCGTCCAGCCCCGAGTCCAGCCCCGAGTCCAGCCCCAATGCTAGGTTCAAATCCCCAGCCAGCCACCGCCAACAACCAGCCACAGCACGGGAGCTCCAGATCCCGCCCAAGCCACACCCTCTCAGGGCTGGAGGGCTCCATCCCTGGATCCTTCCATCCATCTATCCGATTCGCCAGCCTCGTGTCCCCGAGGTTATGCCGTCGGTCTGCATCGACCTGTCCGAGCCCTCCTCGGACAGACTGGAGCCTCATCACCAGAGGCTCATCACCAGAGGCTCATCACCAGAGGCTCATCACCAGAGGCTCATCACCAGAGGAAGCGCCTTGACAGATGGAGTGCTTCATGCAGGGACGAGCACGAGACCTGGCACGAGTGCAACGACCCTCCGTGGCGCGAGCATGCATTTGGATGTGCCAGTAGGGAGTCAGGGCGTGGACGGAGATCGTTGCTTCTGGGGATATCCATATCCTCTTCTATTGCCAAGCAGATGCGAGCCTCGGATGCCTGGCCTGCCCGCGGACGCTATACGACATGCAATGATCAAGTCGAATCATCGTCGATCAAGTTCACGTACATCTCGATCCCGGCTTCGGGCCAGGCCCCGATGCCATCTCTGATCCAAATCCCCCTCATCTGGACCCCCTCATCTGCCGTCCCCCAGGTCCTCCGCGCCCAGGTGGTCATTGGTCTCCTGCCCTCGACCAGATCCATCCAATGCTTCCAGTCCCCTGCCCTCTGGGCCCGTACAGTATCTGCCCCCTCTCCACGGCCATAGAAAGAATCAATACTAGTACGATTCCTCCCGTCTGCCACCAATCCCTGCATGGATATATCCATTGTCTTTCCTGCCCTGTCACGATCCAAGTACATATATCCCCCGCCACTAGTAGACCCCCCGACTCCGGTTCGACCTTCTAACGGGTATCTCAACAGTCCATGCGCGTCGTAAAAGGGGCGGGAGACAGGAGGGGAAAAAAAGAGAGAGAGAGAGAGAGAGAACATTATTAGCAACGACAACGTCAAGGAGAGAAAAGCACGCGGAACATGGTAAGGAAAGAGGATGCAAGCAACGACGACATCGAAAGGAAAGGAAACGCAAGAGGAAAAGGCAAGACGGCCTTGGAATGAAAGAAAGGAAGGCGGAAAGCAACGAGAGGGATAGCAAGAGAGACAATGGAAGGGGAATGGGAGGGGACAACCGAAATGGAACACAAGGCAGCGACGGAAGTGAGATACATGTATGGAGCAACGACAGAGATGCAACCAGAGAGCAGCAATTTATGCCTTTAGATGGGAGAACAGAGGAGCAGAAAAAGGGGAGCCAACGGCAGGGACCAGCCCAAGGTCTGCAGGCACGCAGACATCCCGCCGCGAGAGCCTCTCCAGGCCCAGCCTTCAAGCCATTGTTCGTGCCAGGTCTTGCCCAGCGCAGATGACCCTGCGGATGGCCTCGTGCAAGGCGGCGGCGGCAGCAGCAGCAACAGCAGCAGCAGCAGCAACAACAACAGTGGTGGTGGAACTACTAGTCGTAGTCCTACAACACCGCATGCGCCCTGAGCAAATGCTCCAGGTCATCCGGCCCAAACGCGTCATCGTCCGGCATCATCTCGATGATGCCCGTCAGGTTGGCCACGAGGTCGCCCTGGTTGCGGTACGCGAGGATGGCCGGCACGGCGGCGTTGTCGAACTCGATCTCGGCGTAGTGGATGCGGACGAAGTGCACGGCCGGGTGCTTCTTGACGAGGGGGGCGATGGCGACGTCGATGGTGGCGGAGACCTCGCACTGAAGGGGGGGGGGGGGGAGTCAGCCGGGAACAGATGGTGATGGTGATGTTTTCCTGGAGAAGATGCTCCCTGACTTACATCCTGATCGTAGACGAACACGACGACGGTGGTGCTGCGGCCCACGATCTCAATCGCGTCGAGGTACCCCAGCGCGTCCACCTCGTCCAGCCGCCCGTACGACCTCACGCTCGGGCTCGTCCTCCTCGTGCGCACCGTCCGCCCCGCATCGCTCTCCAACTCGCGCCTCCTCGTCTCCCTCCACTGCTGCAAGAACTCCTCCTCGCCCTCCCCGGCCTCCTTCTCGTCGTCGTCGTCGTCGTCGTCGTCCTCGTGATGATGTCCATCGTGGCGATATCCATCCTCCTCGTCCGGGTCCGACTCGGCCTCGCTGCCGCTGCCGCGGTTGTGCGGGGCGCCGTTGCGGATGGGCCCTCGCGCGGTGCGGGGCGTGCTGCGGCGGCTGTTGTGCTTGGGATTGCCGTTGTTGCTGCCGGCGCGGTGGCTGCGCCGGGCGGACTGGTAGTGCCTGGCGTCGGCGATGACGCCCTTGACGCCGGTGGCGTGGCCGCTGTCGAAGGAGCGCGGGGGGAGGGTGAAGTGGGAGGAGGCGCCGGCGGGCATGCGCATGGCGGCCTCGATCTGGGCGTTGCGGAACATTTCCTCCTCGGAGAGCTCGTCGTCGTCGTCGCTGGTGCTGTTGGGGTTGTCGGCGCCGGTGGGGTTGCTGCCGTTGGGGGCGTGGGAGTTGTCGGCGGGAGGGGCAGGGACGTGGTCTTCTGGGTGGGTGGTGAGGCGGGGGGCGCTGTTGGCGGCGACGAGGCGGTCGAATTCTTCTTGGGCGGCGGAGGACATGGTGGGCAGGGCGGGTGGATGGATGGATGGGTGGAAGGGATGAATATATAGAGAGGGGGAGAATGGACGAGTATAGAGTATAGAGGAGGCAGGTAGTCGTAGTTCGGAGGAGGCGAGACGAGAGTTCACGGAGGGGTGTGGCGTGTCGAGGGGAATGCTGGTACTCGTACGAGTCGAGGCGAGGAGTCGGTTGCGGCAGATGGGAGAGCTGGAGAGAGAGAGTGTGTGTGAGAATGGGAGAGTCAGAAAGGAAGAAAACGCGAGGGTGTCAGAGGGTGTCAGAGGGTGTCAGAGGGTGTCAGAGGGTGTCAGAAGGAGGGGGGAGGGAAAGAGATTGTCTGAGAACGTGCGTAATCGTGCAGCCCTCGGGAGCGTTTCAGGACCGGGGGGGAGGGGGAGGGGGGGGAAGAGTCCCCGAAAGAGGCACGGCGCTTTGATGCTGGA
>NIGD01000004.1:5845701-5857996 GCA_003055185.1 Escovopsis sp. TC | reverse complement strand
GGGGGAAGGAAAAAAGCAGCGCTCTTCGGGTTGGACTCGTGAGGGTGACGGTTGACGGTTGATACTCACTCGAATGTGGAGAGTGAAGGGGGCTGACCCAAAAATAGCCCGGCGGGCACCCAGAGCAGAGCAGAGCAAGAGCTGACTTCAGGGGAACCGAGAAGGCTTTCCCCCCCCAAGAAGCAGCCGGCAGAGGCGAGAGTGGGCGTGGAGGAGGGCGTGGAGGAGGGCGTGGAGGAGGGCGTGGAAGAGGGCGTGTGTGTGTCAGGTCGTCGACGGTATCGTACCGTAGAATCCAAGGTGGCGATGGTGACGATCGGGAAGTACGGAGTATTGGAACAATGGAACAATGGATCGTTCCACGGAGCGACTCTCTATCCTTGATCCATCCGTCTCTTGCCCCCCCCCGCGACAACCGCCGTTACGACGCACGAGCCGCAGTCGTCTCGCGGGTCTCGCGGAGGTTTGAGAGTGGAAACACGGGGCGCCTCCTCGTGGGGGCAGCGGCAGAGGGTGTGCTGATCCCGCCCAGCACCGCGGAGCAACGCCGATGCCGATGCTGATGCTGATGCTGATGCTGTGGTTCGAGCTGCGCGTGCGGAGGAGTTCGAGCTGATGCTGATGCTGGAGCGGTGCTGAAGCTGGTGCTGAAGCTGGTGCTGAAGCTGGTGCTGAAGCTGGTGCAAACTGGCGACGGTACTCGTAGCGGTGGTGTGCGAGCTGGTCATGGTGCGTGCTCGAGCTGACCCTTGCGCCGTTCGAGAAGACCCAGGCCGGTTGAGGCGGCTTGAGGCTGGTTCAGGCTGGAGCGCCTGCGTCTATGGGCGTGAAGGTGTGAAGGTGGACGGAGCATGGGCGAACGAGTACGGAGCATGGAGTATGGAGTATGGAGTATGGAGTATGGAGTATGGAGTATGGAGTATGGAGTATGGAGTATGGAGTATGGAGTATGGGCGGTTGGGCGGTTGGATCATCCACGATGCATCACGCATGGGGCAGCCGAGCGGGATCTCCGAAGAGAAGCTCGATCGAACGCCCGTCGACACGCTCCCCTGCTTCCTCTTTTGTCTTTCTTTCTTTCTTTCTTTCTTTCTTTCTTTCTTTCTTTTTTTTTTGGCACCGTATCCTGAGGGGCTTGATCTCGAACCGTTCTTCTTTCTGCTTCTTCTTTTCTTCTTTGATACCCTTTGCTGGAAGAGACAGCTGGAGCAGAAGAAACGAGGCAACCTGAAAGACACAGAGGAGGGCACAGGGGCAGACAGAGGGAGACAGGGGAGACCGAGGATGAGACAGGGGAGACAGGAGGAATGCTAGAGGACGACGAGTGAAGACAAGGGAAGACAGAGCAAGACATCCATGGAAGGGGAATTCATAGGAGGACACAGAGGAGGACGCACGAAGGCACAAAAGACACAAAAGACACAAGAGACACAGCAGCAACACGACACCCAAAGAGGGCCACGAGGAACTCTGGCGATCACTCGTCTCGGCCCTCCCCGCACCAGTACGAGTACGGTCCAGCCATACGGGGCAGAACACTCCCCCCATCCTCCCTCTATCGGAGACTCCCCATATTGTCCATCTATCGGAACCTCCTCACGTCATCCCTCCACGGATCGACAGCCCTCCGCACAATGTCCCCGACGCCCGCACACCGGCCGCCCTGCGTCCCGGCGGGCGTGTCGATCGTTCTGCGACTCGGACCCGCGAATCTAGAACCCGCAGGTCATCGCCCACCTTTCCTCTCCTGGTACGGAGTAGTGCTTCACGGGAACTCCGTACATCAAGGGGCATCAGGGGCTCAACAGCTCACGCTCAAGGTAGGGGGGTCATCACCTGCTCAACGAGCAACATGAAATCCAAGGGCAATGGATCCATCTAGGAAAGCTCGGAGGTATCAGGTACAGGTAAGACGATCCAGTCTCAAGCTCGGCATCACCAGGTTCGTCCCGGACGGCAGGTCGTGACCGCCAGGATCAGACACAAGGCAACATCATCCTGGTCCGCTCGACTCCACGGAGCATGGAGCTCGAGTGCGAGTACTAGTAGTACTACTCCGTACTCCGTACTGCTATAGTACTACCTACTAGTAGTAGTTGAAGACTCGGAGTGAAGCACAATGCCCCCTGGTATCGCTTCCTGGTCCTGCCGTGGCCCTGCCCCTGATAGCATGTCCCCTGTTCGCCGTGGCCGTGACATCTACCCATATCCATTTACCCCTGATGACCTCTGTGCCCCTGATCCTTCAGCTCCCCATTGTCCCTCATATCCCCCCCCCTAATATACCCTCCCCTATCTCCCCCCCGACATCCACTCCCTAACATCTACTCCCTAACATCCCATCCTCAACATTGCTAACCCTCATTTTCCCTCCACTCATGCCTTCGCATACCCCCTCCGTGCTTCCCTCCCCATCACCCCTCTCCTCATCACCTCCGCGTATCCTCTCCCTTATATCCCGCCCCTACCCTTCACATCCTCGCCGCCATATATAGATCATATAGCTCTTGCCCTCTTGTCCCCCTCCTTTTCCCCCTTCACAGCAACACATATTACATGGATATCGATAGTAAGAGAAGGCAGAGAAAGAAATGCACAGAATGCCAGACGGAGAAGGCAGAAAAGCGAGGAAAGAATGACAGGATCGTCCGCGGCCGGTGGTGAATCATCGTAATCTATTATTTCGAGGCTCTGACTGCTCGTTGCGAAGCCACCCTCAAATCTCCCCTTCCCGGGAATCTCTTCCCCCTCCTCTCCCTCCCCCTGCCTCCTGTTCTTGTCCACCTCCGCACCGACCACATCCACCCCCTCCTCCTTCCGCCCCATTGCCTCCCCCTCCCCCTTCTGCCCCTCATCCTTCATCGCCTCCATCACCCACAGCATCATAACACAACCACGTCCCCGCAATCAGAGAGCCTCCCCAGAAAATCCATATGACCCCTTTCCATTTCTTTTTCCTATTCCCGCATTGCGTCCTCCCCCACTCCTCCTCTCCTTTCCCTTTCTGGAAAACACACGGACCTTCAAAAAAGACCACTCACACTCACCTCAACTTCGCATCATAACACGGCTCGCGGCGAGAGAGAAACGGGTCGGGAGAAATTGGAAGCAAGAACCATACCTCGCATAGACAGCGGCCTTGGTAGTAAAGACATAGAGAACCGTCGAAGTAACACGCCCGCCTTGAGACCAACGTTGAACCCAGCTTGTGGCAAAGACAGGTCAAAAATATAGAAGCAGAAACAAAAGAGGACGGAAAAATCAAGCGGAGCAGAGCGCGAAGATATCTGAGCCTGGAGCAGAGGGAGACGCGGGGAGAAAGACTTCAAGATGGAACGCGAAGAAGATGGAAATGAATAAGTCGAGAAATAGAACAAAGAAGGGGAGAATAGTAGTAAGGGGTTGGTGGAGGGGAAGAGCAAAAGGGGCTAGAAAATGATATCAGTGCAGCCTCAAATTCCAACGGACTCCTAGCTTCGCTGCTCTTGAAAGGCGTCGTCTCTCTGTCTCCTTGAGGGGAGAAGTGGGGGTGGGGTGGGTTTTCGAGACGAGATTGGCTGATGGGCGACAAGTCGGTCGCTCTCCCTCTTGCGCTTCGCTCGCTCTCGGGAGGTTTGCCGGTATGATCTGTTCGATTTGCGTCGTCGGGGCCAACCGGGATTGGCGGGGCACTATCGGAGCTGGATGAGGGTCTCGGGAGGCACCAGATGGCGGCTTCGAGCCCGCAAACCGAGGCAGGTCTTTTGGTTGGGCGATGCGACGGCATCTTTACCATGCCCAGATTTTGAGCTGCCATTGCCGTTAGTTGTGACCGAGGCATCACGAACATAGGATGCGAGGGGCAAGAGAAGTAGAGGAAAAGATGAGAGGGGGAGGGGGCGCCTTGGGCAAAAGGGCGTGTAGGCCGTCATCTACTCACCAACGAATCCCAAGAACCTGTGCAGAGACTGATTCCGTCATTGCTGACTCCCAAGCAGCTGACGCGATTCTCGTGCCCTACTAGAGAGCCGACCTTTTCGCCTCTTGTGACATCCCAGATCTAGAAGTGCGCGAGTTAGACTTGTCCTGTCCTTTGTCCTGCCCGGGTGCCGCCCATGAAACTCGCATGACTTACCTTGCACTCGAAATCGTCGTAACCTGCAAAGAGCAGGCGCCCTGACACTGAGATGGCCACTGATGTGATGCCGCAGAGAATGGATTCCAGCTGATGGTGATGAGCGCGTTAGCCAGGATACGGCAGGGCTGGAGAAAATACAAGGAGCAACAAAGAAATGAGGGGCCGGATGGTGGGGGAAAAGCAATTTCGGAGAGGACATACGCCGTAGAGATTCAGCTCACGGTCGGCGCGGATGTCGAAGAGTCGGCAGGTCGCGTCGTCGGAGCCGGTGACGAAGGAGTGGCCATCGGGGAAGAACTGGATGGCGTTGATGTCGGACTCGTGGCCGGCGAATGTCTGGACGGCCTTTCCGGCCCGGATGTCCCAGAGCTTGGCGAAGGCGTCGCAGGCGCCAGACATGAAGGTGTTCTGGTTGGTCGGGTTCAAGCTGATGCTCATGACGTCGCCGAGGTGGTCGGCGAACTCGATGACCTTCTGGCCCGTCTCGATATCCCACTTCATGCAGGTCATGTCACCGGACGAGGTGATGATGCTACGGTCATTGATGAAGCGACAGCAGGAAAGGTAGCCGGCGTGTCCGGAGAGTTCTCGGGCGACTCGCGTGGGGCCATCGCGTTGCTGGTTGAGGTTGTAGATGGAGCAGATGTTGTCGAGACCGCCGCAGGCGACAAAGTTGCCGCTGGGAGCGTAGGCGCAGGTCATGACCCAGGAGGACCGCAGGGGGATCGCGTGGACCTTGTTCGTGGTGTAGGCGTCCCAGATGATGAGCTTTCCGTCCTGCGAGGCGGATACGAGATGCCGCCGATCGGTCGACCAGTGCATGGCGTAGATCTTGGCCAGATGGCCCTTGAGCGTCCGCTTGGCCCGCATGAGCTGGTTCTTGGGGATGGGCTCGTGTGCTTGCTGTGCCACGACTCGGACTGGGCGGCGGGAGGCCATCGTGTTAGCATCGCGAGGCCCCGAGGGGACGGCGGAGGGTGTCGCGGCATGACGCCGTGGGGCAACGTACGCGAGGTGTCCGCCAGCTCATCCTTCCTCCTCTTGATCCTGTCCTTGAGATTCTCGGCATCGCGACGCGCCAACTGAATGCGCGCCTGCATGGCCTCTGGGGATACATCGTTGACGCTCATTGTGGGCAATTGCTGCGATGGAAGAGAAGAGAGGAGAATGGGAGAGGAGGAGAGGAACGGGAGGAAGGGGAAAGGAGGGGAGAGGGAGAGAGAGAAGGAGCGCGGCGTGGGGGGAAAGGGTCTGAAGATGGACGAGACAGTCGGACCGGTCCAAGGCGAATGCGTCGATCGTGTTCGTCGCCGTCGTCGATCGTCCCGTTCGTGATTGTCGTCGTCGTCGTCTTCGGCGTCGTCGTCGCTGTTGTCGTCGTCGGCGGAC
This sequence comes from Escovopsis sp. TC, assembly GCA_003055185.1. Lineage (NCBI taxonomy): Eukaryota > Fungi > Ascomycota > Sordariomycetes > Hypocreales > Hypocreaceae > Escovopsis > Escovopsis sp. TC. The sequence goes on along the minus strand of NIGD01000004.1, from coordinate 5,852,490 downwards.
TGGATTGACCAGCTTGGGGATTGGAGAGCGGAGGGAGATGAGAAGAGAGGTCGGTTGGGGGAGAGAGAGAGAGCGCAGCAGCTGCACGCACGGAGAGGTACGGACGGAGGACGGGATACCAGGAAAAAGGTACTGGGTAAGGCACCTGGGCAGGGTGCTTGGCTCGAAGTCGATGCTCGGGTGCTGACTCCGTACTCGTACTCGTACGAGAGGCCTCGTACTGCTCCGTGCTCCGTACGGCGTAGAGGATCCCAGATGGACGGATGGGATGTGCCGCTTGGCCCAGGTGGGTGTTTGGAGAACGGAGATGGGCCTGCAGTGGTGTTCCTGGACTAGGACTCGGATTAGCACGACCTGGAGGAGCGGTACCAGTAGTCTCTGAGAATGCGAGCTGGCCATACTCCGCGGTAGAGAGGCTAGAGCAAGGGCCTCAGGGGTGGTGTGGTAGCGAGATGGATGGATTGGATGTGGAATGGACGGCCCTACCCGGTCTCAACGCCCCATTGATTGAGGTTGCTTCCTGGTCTTTCACGGGCAAGGTAGCGACGAAATCTCGTTCTCGTACTCCGTACTCGGGTCGAGCTCGTACCAGTACGAGTATGCACTCCGTTATCGAGGGATGGAGCTGGATTGCTTGGTTCCGTGAGGGCGGGATGGCCTGGGTCTTGGTCAGGGGCACAGGCACCACCGAGTACTGGTACGAGGACTCGTATGGACGGGACGTGTTGGGTGCAGGGCCGTGGTGAGAGATGCAAGATCGGGGCGAGGATGGCCGCGGCGGCGGGTGATGGGGACTGGGTCGATGGATCAGCGGTCTTTGACGTACGAGTACTTCGTACTCCGTAGATAGTGCCAGTATTACTCGCAATTGTTCTCCGTACGGAGCACCTTGTCCTCGGTCAATGCCCCGTGTCTTGGACGAGCGGGCAGCTGGCTGGGCGAGAGCTGTTGTGTGGTCGTGCTGCCTCTGGGTGTTGCGAGTGTCGCTGCCGTCCGGGGTTGGCGTCGTGTGTTGTGCGTTGCCTTCAGCTTCTGTCTGTATGTACTCCGTACTACTCCGTAGTACTCGTAGAGCAATCGGTTGGTGCGTTCCGGCGGCCTCACAGGGCAATTGCAGGGGAAAGGCAGTATCGCAGGGCCCCGGCTTGCTCACGACAGGCGTGGTGTCGCGAGACCGAACAGAGTCTGCTCCGTGCATCTCGCTGCCCGGCCTTTTGGAGTCTTCGCCGGATACGACTTGTGGGGTTCGGATGCCTCATTCACGTGCCTGGTCACGCCTGAAGGACAGATGGATGCTCTTGCCTCTTGGATTCTATATGGACGTTCTTGCCTCTTCGATTGCACTTGCTTCCACTTTGTTCTGATCCTCCTTCCCGTTTTCGAGAATCCGACGGCAATGGCTCCTGCTGCGCGAGGCCGGGGAAGGTGCGATGGAGTACTCCGTAGTGCGGAGTACCTACCTCGAAGTACGGAGTGCATCTCGCAGTGTTGGCAGCTGCAGCCTGCAAGCCTCGGTGCACCAGGGCACAGTGCACACGAAATGGATGGATACTGTGAGTGGTCGTGCTCGTGCTCGTACTCCGTACTACTTAGTACTAAGGTAGTAGTAGGTACTAGTACTGGACTCGTCCTTTCGCCTTGCTGGATGGAGGGATGGCGAGCTCTCCAGTGCTCCAACTTCATTTCTTCAGCGTTGGGGACATTCCCATCTTGATTGCTTTGTGGGCCCAGACCAGGAACCCTCATCGAGAGGGGACATGGACGGGATGCTCCAAGACAGCCGGCCGGCGGGAAATTTGACTCGAGGGAAAAGAGCCTCTTAGCTCTCTGCGCCCAAATTAGAGGTGGAGATGCCACCCGCAAGACCCGCCCCGCGAATCTGGCGAATCTGGCGAATCTGGCGAATCCCAGCGGAGCGTCCAGGAGGTACTGTTTCGTATAGCCACAGGAACTCCGAGTCCCTACTACTCTGAACAGCTAGAGGCGTCCGTACTAACAATGTACTCGTACTACGGAGTAATAGGACTGCTACCTATTGAGTAGATACTACGGAGTAAGGTACCTGTACTCCTAGTACTCCGTAAGTGATTCCGAGGCTCCGAGGTCCAAGGGATGAAGGTCGGGTGCTTCATCACGAGAGGAGACCGTACTCCGTACGAGTACTCACAATCCTGACCGTGCTGACGGCTTCGTCCGCCTGTCAACAGCTCATTTTCCATGCAGGCCATCGCAGAGGCATCTGCGTCCATGGAGATCGTCCGGAAGGCTTGCTGCGACTTCGTACATGCAGGTACCGAGTACGATCGAACTCGGTCGTCCTCCACAGTGAATGCAAGCCCATCAGATCTATGAGGCAATACTCGGGAGCAGTTGAGGGCTCCAGAGGTGCCTCTTGCGAGTGCTCGTACGAGTACGGAATACAAGTACTTCCAAGTACCCTCCGGATCTCACTGGAGTGGGCTGTCAGCCAAGCTCTTGGGCCGGCCAACGAGACCCAACGGCCCTGCTGGCGATTGCGCCGATCCAGCAGTCTGGCGAGGATGGATAAGATGAACGGTACTAGTACGGAGTAGATGTTTGGATACTCATATGGAGTACTCCGTAATCCGTACTCCGTACAGACCTCCATACTACAGGTACCTAGTACTCTGTATTCTATACACATGGAAATGGATCATGGACAAAAGTGACCACCTCGATTCGCGCTGTGGCTGGGGGGCGATTGCCTGGACGAGTGAACGAGTGATTCCCCAGAGAAGGCGCGATGCTGGACACCCCGAGGTCCATTGCTCCTCCCTCACGCTCGTTCATTGCCCAATCCGTCTGCGCCTGGCTCTGGTCGACAAGGCAGGCGACGCCCGTGCTTTCCTCAGTCGCACCTCCCCCGGGAGACGGGAAGTCCTAGCTTGTGCAGGAACGGACAAGATCATCGCCGAGCCCGGGAAGGAACGAAGATGGAGCACTTTCTCGGTCGCTGTCAGGTGGAGGTACGGAGTACAGGTACATGTACGGAGTACTACCTACTACGGAGTAGTAGGTAGAGGTACAAACACAATGTTCTCCGGACTCCCAACTCCACGACCTGTTGGCTCCAGCCCCTGCAGGAATCTCGCAAGCAATCTCCCTCTTCCATCCACCCGCCGGGCAGCCAGCCTCGGACGACAGCGCCATGAGGTCGATCGACCGTGCAATCCACCGCCCAGCTCGCCCTCTTCCGTCCCCTCGGATCCGTCCGCCGGGTCGATGAGACAAGCGAAGCAGAGAAGCAGAGAAGCAGAGAAGCAGAGACGAAGAGAGTGCGGAAAGGCTGCGGATCCCGGATGCGCGCCTGCGGTGTCGAGACTCCTTCGGATCGGGCAACGGTCGAGCCACGGGGACTTTTTCTTCTTTTCACTTTCCTTTTCGTTTAGAGATTGGGGGATGGTTTTCCCCTCCCATCTCGCACAGAAGACGTTGATGCTCCTGCTCCTCGACAGCGGGTCGAATCGAGCCCGGCTGTCAGACTCCCCAGGAGCAGAGATTACGCGCATGCTTGGCGTCTCCTCGATTGGCCTCCCCAGAATGAGGCCGTCCCTGTGGAGTAATACGGAGCACCTTACCGGTACGGAGTGCTCCGTACAAGTACTCGTACGAGCTCGAGTACTCCGTACAAGCTCTAAGCACTCTGAAAGGCGAGTGCAGCGTCACACCCCGGACACGCATTCTCGCGGGGTCCGACATAGCACCGACATGACCCTCGACAGGGTGGAGATGCCCGGGTCCTCGCGCTCTCACCACCATCGGAAGATTGGCAACGCTGATCTCGGCCGTTCGAATGGAAGAGTCATCGACGGACGGCTCATATTCAACATGGTCCTGCGACCAATGCAAGTACCGCACTCTGCTGATGGATATATCAAGTCATCATTGGTGATATCGATCCGCTGGGTGGTGGATTCGTCAACAAGACTTGCAATCCCATCACCACGAGACTGACGTGATGGCGGGGCGGAGGAAGTTCTGCCTCGCAAGAGTCAAGCTCCATCATTGCCAAGGACAATGCTCTTCCCCTTTTGTGTCCTCACAGAGTACCCTGCAAGCTTCTGAAGCTGGTCTTTGACCCCGCTTGTCGACGACTTTGCCGATATCTGTGCCGTTCCGCGTGCCTCAAAGCTGAGGGGTGACGAGTCGATTTGGCGAACCATGTTGGCAAGCGAAGAGGCGTCGCAAGACCGTGGCAGCAGCTTGCCCCTGGATGGGAGTCATGCTTCAATGCAGCTCGACGCGCACCGCTTTCAGACTGGAATCCGTCGTATGCTGTATGTGTATCATGCCCATGCCCAAGTGTATCCCGAAATACCCGAGAATGCGAGCCAAGAGCGAACGTCTGGAAATGCCGGTCGGCAACTTGATGCCCGTCAAGTGCCCGTTCGAAGTCCGAAGGAAGGGATCTTTTTACTTCCCCTTAATACGGTCCCCTGACTAGCCGTAGTTGACGCCTACGTCATGAGGATCGGGCAGGGCCGAGCCGAGCGGCGGACCGATGCATTTCGTCATCCTCGACGAGTGATGCCTCATGACGTACACTGGTTGGCAATGATGATTGCGAGCTGGGGAAGATGGAAAGATGCAAGAGCGCTTATGTTGATGCCTTGAAGTAACAAGAACGAAAGGAATAGAGACCCAATATCTAGTCTATATCATGACACGCCCTGTTCTATCGTGAAGGCCACTGTCTCTGGACGTCTATCCCATGACCTCCCCCGGCGCTCGCAACGCTCACTCTCCCTCAATGGGTCTTTGCCCACTCCCTGAACCAGTCTAAAGCCTCGGGATTGGCCACGCTCGCATTCGTCTTGATGTCCATCCCAGACAGGATCTGCTTGACAGCGACCTCGATCCTACCATCCCAGGTTAGACAAGGTCACGAATCTCGAGGACAGATCAGGAGTCTTGGGGACGGGGGGAGGAGGGTGAAGGAGGGGAGATGGTAACGACTTACTTCTTGCCATTGCCCGTCTTGGGAATCCCCCCGCCGCACTCGTCAATCACGCCAGGCACATGCCTTGGGCTCAGCTCCGTCTTGATCTTCAGCCTGATCGCCGCCTTGAGCTCCTCGGAGCACCGCCTGCCCGGGAGCATGAGCAGGAAGAGACAGACCGTCTCGTCGGAGTCGAGCTCCCTGCGCCGCCCCACGCAGACGGCGTCGTCGACGTCCTGCGCGAAGAAGCGGATGAGGATGTTGTAGATCTCGGCGGAGCCGAAGCGGACGCCTGCGGGCTTGAGGACGCCGTCGGAGCGGCCGAGCATGATGAGGCTGCCGGTGCGGGGGTCGGGGATGCGGACGAAGTCGCCGTGGTGCCATACGGGGCCGCGCTGGCGTCGCTGGCGTCGCTGGCGGGAGACAGCGCTCGAGACGGGGTCCGAGGCAGGGTCACAGACGTTGATGTCCGTGAACCGCTCGAAGTAGGCGGCGCGGTACTTGGCGTCGCCGCCGGGGCCGAAGAAGGTGAGCGGCTGGGAGGGGAAGGGCCGGACGCAGACGAGGTCCCCGGGGAGGGAGGGGTCCGCGAGCGGGCGGCCCGATAGGGGGTCCACGGCGCGGATGGCCATGCCGAGGCCGGCGCATTGGATCTGGCCGACGCGCACGGGGAGCAAGGGGCAGGGGGCGCCGAAGAGGGAGATGATGTCGGTGCCGCCGGTGATGGAGGCGAGGTTGATGCGGGGGGGGAAGGCGGCGTATACGAAGCGGAAGGTGGAGGGCGGGAGGGGGGATGCGGTGGAGTAGATGGCCTCGAGGGCGGAGAGGTCGATGTCCGAGCCTGAGCCTGAGCCTGAGTCCGAGCCTGAGTCTGAGCCTGAGCCTGAGCCTGAGCCTGAGCCTGAGAGTGAGCCTGAGCCTGGGCTCTTTTGGGGGTCGTCGTGGGGATGGCCGTCGGGGTCCCGGGATCTCTGGAGAGGCCGCACGTCGTTGGCCTCGAGGGCGGTGAGGTACGCGGCCGAGGTGCCGAAGTGGGTGACGCGCAGGGAGGAGAGCAGGCGCGGGAGGGACATGTGCCCGAGGGGCCGGAAGGGCGAGCCGGAGTAGAGGACGAGGGAGGCGCCTGCGGCGAGGGCGCCGACGGCCCAGTGCCACATCATCCAGGAGGTGGTGGTGAAGTAGAGCATGCGGGAGCGGGGCGTGAGGGAGCAGTGCAGGACGTGTTCCTTCTTGTGCTGGAGGAGGGTGCCGAGGGCGGTGTGGACGATGGCCTTGGGGAGGCCGGTGGTGCCGCTGGAGTAGAGGACGTAGAGGGGGTGCGAGGGGGGCAGCTGCTCGAAGACGAGGGCGCCGGCTGGCTTCCCCTCCTCGCCGCCGCCCTCTTCCGCGCCCGCGAGGAAGTCGTCCCAGGAGGAGGCGCGGCGGATGCCCCCGACGGCGGCGAGCGCGCGCGTGCCGAGCCCCTGGGAGGGCACGTGCTCGACGACGACGACGGTGTGGAGGCCGGACGGGGCGAGCCGGGCGGCGATGTCGAGCGTCTTGGCCTGGGCGGGCCACGCCTTGCCGTTGTACACGGTGGCGTTGTCGGCGAAGAGGACGCGGGGGGCGATCTGGCCGAGGCGGTCCATGACGGCGGAGACGCCCGTGTCGGGGCTGATGCCGGTCCAGAGGGCGCCGATGGAGGCGGCGGCGAGCATGGCGACGAGGGCCTCGACGTGGTTGGAGAGGTAGCCGGCGACGACGTCGTGGGGGCGGAGGCCGGCGGCGCGGAGGGCGGCGGCGCAGCGGCGGGTGAGGTCGCGCAGCTGGGCCCAGGAGGTGTGGCGGGG
>NIGD01000004.1:5831359-5841664 GCA_003055185.1 Escovopsis sp. TC | reverse complement strand
CCCCCCCCCCCCCCCCCTCCCTTCCCTCATATACTTAGTGTCTTCTTTTTTTTTTAACCCACCTTCCCTCTCCTCTTCTCCCATACTCCCTGCTCGCCGGCCAGCTCCGCTTCACCGTGACGCGAGGAGAAACATGCCTCGCCGACTGGCAAATCCCTTCTCAACCTCGTCGTCAGCCATGTCTCCCACCGAGAAGACTGGTCAGAGACGCCTCTCCACCTCCAAGGGCAACCGACTCAGCCAGCTCTTCTCCTCAAGCCCCAAGACCAAGGACGCGCTCATGTCCGTGCCGACCACCCAGGTCACCACGGTCTCCCCGCCCTCCGTCGCCGCCCTGCCGACCATCTCCCTCTCCTCCGACGACGTGAGCAGCGCCATCGACCCCCAGACGAGGACCCTCTTCAAGCCCCACTCGCCCGAGGAGGCCGAGCGCCGCAAGCGCGCCGAGGCCCAGTTCGGTCCCCTCGTCCACGCGAGCCACACATACCTCAGCAAGTCCCACGGCGAGCCCCTCGACCCCCCCATCGAGGACGAGCCCGCCTACTTCGTCCTCCTCACCACGTACTTCAGCTACCTGGTCCTCATCCTCCTCGGCCACGTCCGCGACTTCTTCGGCAAGCGCTTCGGCGACAAGAAGCACTACAGCCAGCTCAAGTCCTTCAACGGCTTCGCGCCCCTCACCGACGACTTCGACAGCTTCTACGTCCGCCGCCTCAAGCGCCGCCTCGATGACTGCTTCGCCCGCCCCACCGTCGGCGTCCCCGGCCGCTTCATCACCCTCATGGACCGCCGCTCCAACGACTACAACTACTCGTACGAGTACACCGGCTCCTACACCGAGACCCTCAACATGAGCTCCTACAACTACCTCGGCTTCGCCCAGTCCGAGGGTCCCTGCGCCGACGCCGTCGAGGAGTGCGTCAAGCGCTACGGCGTGACCTTTGCCAGTCCCCGCGCCGAGAGCGGCTCCTCCGACCTGGCCATCGACGTCGAGCGCGAGATCGCTGCCTTCGTCGGAAAGCCCGACGCCATGGTCTTCTCCATGGGGTACGTCACCAACGCCAGCACCTTCTCCGCCCTCGTCTCGAAGGGCTGCCTCATCATCTCGGACGAGCTCAACCACGCCTCCATCCGCATCGGCGCCCGCCTCTCCGGCGCCGTCATCCAGTCCTTCAAGCACAACGACATGCGCGACCTCGAGCGCGTCCTGCGCGAGGCCATCTCCCAGGGCCAGCCCCGCACCCACCGTCCCTGGAAGAAGATCTTGCTCGTCGTCGAGGGCCTCTACTCCATGGAGGGCACCATGTGCGACCTCCCTGGCATCCTCGACCTCAAGCGCAAGTACAAGTTCTACCTCTACGTCGACGAGGCCCACTCCATCGGCGCCCTGGGGCCCCGCGGCCGCGGCGTCTGCGACTACTTCGGCGTCGATCCCTCCGAGGTCGACATCCTCATGGGCACCCTGACCAAGTCCTTCGGCGCCAACGGCGGCTACATCGCCGCCGAGAAGAGCATCATCGACAAGCTGCGCGTGACCAATGCGTCCACCATCTTCGGCGAGGGTCCGACCCCTTGCGTCCTCATGCAGATCCTCGTCTCCCTGCGCCTCATCACGGGCGAGGTGTGCCCCGGCCGCGGCGAGGAGCGCCTCCGCCGCATCGCCTTCAACTCGCGCTACCTGCGCCTCGGGCTCAAGCGCCTCGGCTACATCGTCTACGGCCACGACGACTCCCCCATCATCCCCGTCATGCTCTACCACCCGGGCAAGATGCCCGCCTTCAGCCACGAGATGCTCAAGCGCAAGATCTCCGTCGTCGTCGTCGGCTACCCGGCCACGCCGCTCATCAGCTCCCGCGCCCGCTTCTGCGTCTCCGCCGCCCACAACAAGGAGGACCTCGACAGGATGCTCGCCGCGTGCGACGAGGTCGCCGACCTGCTGCAGCTCAAGTACTCCACGGGCGTCGCGGGCGGGCTCGAGCCCCTGCCCGAGGGCGTGTGCGCCGACGACGAGAAGGAGTGGAGGAGGGCCAACGGCGTGCCGGTCAAGGCCCCCCGCTGGGCTGTCGAGGACGTCATCGCCCACGGAGTAGATGACGCCAAGGAGACGCTCCGATAAGGGGTTCCTTTTCTTTTTTTTTTTTCGTCTTTTTTGCTGTTCTCTTTCTTTGGCTTTCTTTTTTGGTTGTAGCATCTTCCCCTTTCTTTTGCTTAGAGCAAGGAGACGGGAAACAAAAGAAGGGATTTGAACAAGAAAAGCAGAAGAAAAAAAGGCATCAGTGGTGTGGAAGACGAGGAGAAGAAGAAGAAGGAGAAGCAGCAGGCGAAGGGGCGAAGAAGACCAGTACGAGAAAGAGTACGAGTGCGGGGACTAGGAGAGGGAGCCACGAAGAGAAGGACTCGAACGAAGACGAGGACAGGACCAGGACAAAGACGAAACAGCACGAACACGAACGAAACACATAATTCACGAGGGCATAAGATCAAAGAGAAAAGGAAAGAAACGAAGCCGCCTCACTGTTCATAATTCCTCCACCCTCCCATCATTCCCCGTTGGAGCATCCGTTCGGAGCATCTTTGGAGCATCCCTGGAGCATCTTGGGAGTATCATTGGAGCAGACGAATACGGGAACACATGTCTCAGTCATACATCGCATAGAATTGACGGCTTTACGCCTTGCTCGTTTTTTTTCGCGCCAATCCTGCCCTTTGTTTCGTTCTACCTGACACGCGCTCCCCTTCTTGTGCGGGCAGCGCTGAAAGGAACATTCAGGGGAGCTTGCGTGATGCGATTCCTTGCACGAGTTCTTGCATTGATGCGTCGATCTGCTCTTGAGTTCTTTCCTGCATACATCTGCTCCTGAGCTGTTCATGCGCCTTCATGCCACTTCATGCCCCCTCTTTTTTTTTCTTCCCGCCAAGGTGTTTCATGTTTGATGCCGCGTATTTTCCGACGCTGGTGGAATGAGGGGTTCTTCGTCTGGAGGGGGACTCCTTGCCGGCTCGTCGGCGTACTACGAGTACTACGAGTACTCCTCCCCCCAGCGTCATCAGTAATTCCTCAATAAGAGGGCGATTAAGATGGGGGACCGCTCGATACGGCTTGTTGCGTTTTGAACATCTTCGCTAATACGTGGGACATTGAATCGCGGTCGAGAAGATGTTGCGAGGATGGGAGCCTGTTCTGGAACGGAGGGGAGGCCACGGTCGATACAGGTGACTCCATGTACGGTGTAATGATGGGAGCACTACTCCGTACTCTGTACTCCGTAGAGGTGTTTGCACGGAAAGGAGAGGGGCAACGATGGTCGAGACGATGGAATGATGGGACGTGTCTGGTTTGGGGAGGAGAGACAATGGGGATCGCGGTCGGCATGCGCTGGAATGATCGGAGAGGCTCGTTCTGGAGAGAAGGGGAGGCAGACCCGAGGCAAAGGATAGAATGGATCAGTAGAGGACGCAGGGGATGGGATGGATTTTGGGCCCTGATGCTGAGGCATGCAGAGGCGTGCAGAGAGCCATGCAGAGGACATGTGGATAGCGCGGGGAGTTCCTATCAGAGTCCCGAGAGTCATCTAGATTCATCATGATCCATGGACGATGATGCAACTCTGATGGGCTGGAGAGCTGGAGGTAGCCGTGGATGAAGTCGAGCCTGGCCCGTGATCTCTAGGTACTCCGTACATGTACTGGTATGGAGGGAGTCGAGGCTCTGCGGCGACGAGCCTCGCGATGACTAAGCCGAGAGGGAGGACAGAAATGAAGTGCACTCTCATGTACTGGTACTACCTAGGTGACTGCGTACTGGTACGGAGTACCTAGTAGTACCTGTACTCCGTACTCCGTACTCCGTAGTAGATCCATCCATCCACGGAGCGCCTGGGCCTGTGTTTCTACGGAGAACTCTGCACTCCAAACCGGATGATGGATTCCCAGAGTCCTCTGTCTATCCATCAGCTGCCGAGGGGGATGATCGTGGAAAAGGATGCTCGGGGTACGGAGTAGAGCACCCTGCATGAGGCCATCCCCCGCGCTAGTACGGAGTACTCCGTAGAGCCCTGGAGCGGCCCTACTGAGGCTCGTGCTACGGCGGGCGCTTTGGGGGACGTGGGCTGGCCGTCAGGGCGTCTGGTCCACGTCGATTTCGTCCATCTAGACCGGCAGGGTCATCCGGGATCCCTCACCATGGATGGCAATAGATCCAATGGGGTTAGGCTCCTCCATCAGCACAAGTATGTACGAGGACTCGGTACGGAGTAAATCGCACGCTCATCCTCTTTCTTGGGCGGGATTCCGCGGGGACGCGTAAGTGCCTCCAGGTTGCGACGACCAGCCGAGGGCGAGTCCTTGCCGTAGCCAGTACCTGTTGGAAGTGGCAGTCTACGTGCGGATCGAGGTACATGTACTCCGTACTCCGTACTCCTGTGCCTGTCATCCTGGAGCACATGCTGACTGTGCACGTGCATGCAATTCAATGAACGGCAGCGGAGACGGCTAACCTAGAGCTGCCCCCAACGACATCAATGATCGTGAACGTCCATCCATGGATCATCATGGAATGCACACACACACATGCATCCAGTCGACTGCACCCACCACCATCCACCACCATCCACCATCCAGCCGGTGGGAGCATGGATCCCGCACGCAGTCGACGGAACGGATGACGGATTGCCAACTGGACGTCCATCCGTCTGACTGCCCGCCACCGCTGGCTGCCCCATCCTCCATCCACCGGCGTCTCTGCCCCTCCTCCCCGGCCCAGCTCAGCCCGGGTCCATCCCATCTTTGCCTTGTCCGTCCATGATCTCCTCCCATTTCCCCTTCCATCTGCCTGCCTGGCCCGCCCCCGTCCATCACTCGGATCGCTCCAGATCGACCCAGATCGGCTCGCAGCCCGTGCTATTCCGTTTCTTGCCTGCCACCGACTCGAGCAGGCCGCTACTACGGAGTACCGAGCTGCACTACGGACCACCGAGTACTGCCTCCATCGCTCTCGCACTCAGCACTCGCGGCCGCAGGAGCAGCAGCCGCAGGAGCAGCAGCATCATCATCATTCAGTACCTACGAGTCCTACGCGTTCAGCCATCCACGCACACCAGACGCTCGATCCTGCATCGCTCCCTCTCCCAATAGATCCCTTCATTCTCTTCGCATTGCTCGCTTGATCCAGGGCCCGACCCGACCTGTCCTGTCCTGACCGGTCCTGTCCTGGCCTGACCTGCCTCGACCCGACCCGACCCGACCCCTTTCCCGAGCGAGGCGTTCGTGCCGAGAAATCACCTGCATCTAGATCCTGCACCACCTGCTTCTACGGAGTACACACGACTGCGCCTACACCGAGCGAAACATCCCTCATACCATCCAATTTTATACCTGACTACGACGACCTGCATCTACTGCCTACCTATCCGACCGAACGCGAACGTACGCACACGCAGACAGAAGGGAAAGAGAAGAGGACGGCCCGATCAGAGGGGCATACACGAGAACGAGGACCGCGAAGGACGATCAGGCGACGCGGGTGCTCTGACGACTTCCCACGACTCTCCGGTCGCCTTCAGAATCCCCAAAGGGCCCTGCACATCTCGGGGCTGAGCGGCGGCGGCAGTGTTGCCATCCTCGCCCTCGAGAGCGACAAGAACCTCGGAGATCAAGAGAGAGCGAACGACGAGGAGAAGCCATCGACAGGGGCGAGGATTCATCATCACACGACCTCGCCGCGAGGGCGGAGCTCGATATCGCCGGAGTTCGGAGGCCTGCGAAGGCAAAGAGAGAAACAGAGGCAAGAGGGAGGGGGGACATACACACGAGGAAAAGGGGGGAAAGGGGACACATACTGCTCTGAAGCGGGGTGTCGCCGACCGACAGTCTTGGTCGGAAGGGGCGTGTGTCTTCTCATCCTTCTTTTCTTCCTCCCCCTCTTTTCCGTTCTCTCTCTCTCTCTCTCTCTCTCTCTCTCTCTTTTTTTTTTCCTTCACTCTCCCCCCCCTCACCACCCTTTCTGCCCCCCTCGGCGCCATTTCTCCTCTCCTCCCTTTTTTGGGAGGGGTCCGCCTCTTGGGTTCATCTCCCCTCTTTCTCTTTCTGCTTTGATACAGATCCATCAAGCCATCGGCCACGATGATGAGCTTTGACGGTGGCACGGCCTACGCCGAGTCGGACGCGGACGACGAGTACGAGAGGAGCATGAGCGGCCATTCCCCGATAGGAGACTCGGAGGCCTCGCCGATCGACTCGGAGCTGTCGACGTCGGCGGAGCACACGCCCACGACGTACGGGCATCGGAACAGCTCGGGCGGGTTGCCGGATACGATTATTACGGATTGGATGGCGGAGGACTGTGCGGACTTCATTACGGCGATTGGGCTGCAGCAGTATGCTGATATATTTTTGGGTATGTTTGTGGAGATGGAGCGTTGAAAGAGAGAGGAGGGGAGAGGAAAGAGTTGAGAGTTGAGAGGGAGAGGGAGAGGGAGAGGGAGAGGCTAGGGGAATGAGGGAAGGGATGTGAGGGAGGAGAAGGATGGAAGAGTGGGGTGGAAGAGAAGCGGGGGAAGAGGGCGGGGGAAGAGCAACGAGGGAAGAGGGAGTTCATAGAGGGGGGCGGAGAAGAGGGCGCGAGGAAGGGAAGACATTGGCTTGGGCAGAAGCGCTGACGCATCATCTTCACGAGACAGAAAACGACATCGTCGGAGAGGCACTCGTGGCCCTGCTGCACGACGACCTCAAGAGCATGGGCATCGCGAGCGTGGGTCACCGGTTGACGATCCTCAAGAGCGTGTACGACGTCAAGAAGGCGCAAGACATACCCATGGAGAGCGACCACTACCTCCCGCTGTGTAAGCACATCCTTCTCCCGGTGAAGAATGTGAGGACGGGACGAGAAGTAGGACAGGCCAGGGATCAGACAGGACGGGGCGGGATAGGAGGCGAGAGACGAGATTGCGAGACGAGGGCGAATCAGACGACACGAAATGAGAGATGGGGGCCGAAAGATGACGTGGAGACGAGATACACTGGGAGAGGACAAGCAAGGAGACAAGAAGAGACAAAAGATGATGGATGGGAACTGGAGGCGAATCTGTGGAGATGGTGGGCTGACTCTTCATTCTTAGCTGCCGATGCCGAGGCCCAGTACACGACCGCGACGATTCGAGACATCAAGCACCTGGTGGAGCAGCTGCGGCTGCGGGACGAGCGGATGAGCCTGCTGGAGCAGGACCTGCGGCGGATGTCGGAGGACTTTCGGCGGCTCAGGGAGGACGTGCTGCCGGCGCTGCGGCTGGCCAAGGACGCGCAGCACCCGCTGCCCAACGTGGGCGGGGCGTCAGCGCCCACATACGGCTACGACTCGTCGCTGCTGCAGGCCGCGGGGCCGACGCCGCCGGGCGCGCAGCCGGGTGACCGGTCCGGCGTCAAGCGCCAGTATTCGCAGCGGCGCATCCTCATCGGCGCGACGCCCAAGAGCTCGTCGCCGACGCAGGCGACGCACGACCGGCTGATGGTGGAGGCCACGGCGGCAGCGGCAGCAGCAGCAGCAGCGGCCGGGGGCAGCGCGTTGGACCCTGAGCGGACACTAATGGCATCCTCGTCGGGCCACCTCATGGCAGTCAACGGCGGGGGCGGCATCGGAGCCGGGGGCGTTGGGTCGCAGAATCTCGCGGGGTCGGGGTACCCAAGCCCCGTGATACCGTCGCCGACGTCGCCGCAGAACAACTTCCTCAGCGGGACGACACTCGCATCCCGGTCCTACAGCCGCGCGGAGACGGCGACGCCGTCGGGCCGATCGGCATTCACACCAGATCCGGACCACACGTACACGCTCCGCGACAAGCCGATGTCCTCTACAGGCACGATTCGCCGGCGCGAGGCCCCAGGGTCCTCCTCAGCCGCGGGCGACGGGCCACCAGGCCCGGGACTATCCATCCCCACTAACGCAAGCACCAGCAACATCAACCTCAACAGCAGCCTCGGTGGCAACATCAACAGCAACACCGGCAGCAATCCGAACAGCAACGTGCTCGGCGGTAGCAGTAACGGCGGCGGCGGCGGCCTCGGCAGCCTGGGCACGAGCAGCAGCGTCGCGCCGGGCGCGAGCCACAACAACAGCAGCAGCAGCGTGGAGATCTTCAAGTCGTTCCGCGTGAGCATGGAGGACCCGTGCTACAAGGTGCTGCCGGCGGCGCTGAAGAAGTACCAGATCAACGCGCCGTGGGACCAGTACGCGCTGTATATTGTGTACGGGGACCAGGAGCGGTGCCTAGGGATGGATGAGAAGCCGCTGATCTTGTTTAAGCAGCTGGATAAGGAGGGAAAGAAGCCGATGTTTATGCTGCGGAAGACGAATGGGGCGGTCGGGGAGGGGGAGGCGAGGGGGGGGGGGGGCCGCCCGCCCTCCGGGCGGTGTTTATATTGGCCCCCCCCCCCCCCCCCCCCCCCCCCCTTTTGGTGGACGCGACGTCTTCCTTCGACTGTCGATGGGCCTGGTCGGGCATCTACCCACGCTTCGACTCGCCAATCTACTGACCTGTGCGGTCGACCGCTCACTCGCCTGCTCCACCACCTAACTCTCTGACCGGGGCACTCACTCGCTTCCCCACTTCGCTCTTACTTACTCGGTGACGATGAAGGAGGGGGAGGGCGAGGTCGGGGAGAAGGTGTAGGCCAAGGTGAAGAACGAGGATGACGAGGACGAGGACGAAGGGGGTGGAAATTGGGGGGGGGGCTTAAGGTGAAGAGGGGAGAAGAGGAGAGGGGAGCGGAAAAAGAAAGGAAGAGGCAAGAGGGAAAAGAAGGAGGAGAGGAAGAGAAAAGGGGGGGGAATGGAGTGGAAGGGGGGTGATGCTGATGGGGGCTGGGTTCGGACAGTAGGAATCTTGGGCCGGGCGTGGATGTGAGGGGGAGAGAATCTTGGGGATGATTTGTGTTTCAGCTTCCATGGCGAGTCTTTTTAGAAGTACATCTTTTGGAAAGAGTGAAAGAAGGAGTTATTGGATGAGTTGTGGGAGTGGTTGTATGAGTGAGGGTGCTTGGACGGGAGGGGAGCATACGGGAGGGGGGCATACGGGAGGGGATCATGAAGGGCAGACTCACGGCGGGGAGAATGCTCCGAAGACTCGACAAAGAATAGAGGGCTGTTGTATTCTAGGGACCCTAGTACTCGTATTTAGGGACCCTTGAATACTAGGGAGGCCTTTACTGCAATACCGTGGAATGTCTCGGCGTGAGAGAATGCTTCCGCGGCAGAGATACCTCCTTGGGCGAGGGTGGCACGAGAGGAGGACGTATATGGGCGCATGGCTTATGAGAGCGTCTGGGTAGTTGAGGTAGTTGAGGTAGCCGTTGGGGGGTTGACGGGGGTATAATGCCCTCGTGCAGGAGGGATGCTTATGGTACGAGGCAGATATGAAAGGCATGGATGCGGTTTGATGCCCTCGCGCAGGAGGGATACTTATTGAGGGGCAAAGAGGCGGATGGATGGATGGAATCCTGGGGGATGGGCGTGGCTCGATGCGAGATGTGCGTGCGGGGGAAACAGACGGTGTGAGAAAGGCATTCGTGGAGACTTTGGGAGTGAAGGGAACGACAAGTTGAGGGGCTGAAGAATGATCCAGATGGTTCTCGTGAGACAGACAAGACAGTTGTGAGGAGGATGACTCTGTAGGTATGTGGATGGATGGATGAGGGTCCTATTCGAAGGGTGAACCATTATCATGTCATCCATGACGAGAGCGAGACGGCCCGTGGAAACAGGAATGGAAGGCCAGAGGAATCCAAGACAAAGCGCGCCAATACCAGTAACTCGTGCTCCGTCTTACTCGTACGAGTACCAGGAAAACGGGACAGGCCATCCTCTGAGAGTGTGTCTGGATTCGCTCCCGGACTCGGTCCTCTGTTTGTACGGAGTACGGAGTACGGAGTAGTGTTGGCTGCGTCGCGGGCACGGAGCGCGGGGGGGAGGGCGGGGGCGGAGGGTGCGGAAGAGGCGCTGGAAGGAGAAGGAGAGTTGGATGGATGGATGGATGGTTTCATGCCTGGATGCCTCTGGGGGATCCATGGTAAGGGACGGGGAGGATGAGGTGGTCATGGAAGGGGGGAAGAGGAGAAGAGGATGGTCATGGACGGGTAGTATGGAGGGATGGAGGGATGGAAGGATGGAGGGATGGAGGGATGGATGGCCGTGGACGGGAGTACTCGTCCTCGTAAGAATGGGCCAGGGAGGGCGGGTAAATCCAACGCGGTCTGGGCCGACCAAATGAGCGAGTCTCATGGCTGCCACGAGGGCGAGGGGGAACGGGGGGGGGG
>NIGD01000004.1:5775812-5789148 GCA_003055185.1 Escovopsis sp. TC | reverse complement strand
ATTCTATCCCTTCCCTCCCTGATTCCATCCCCCCCCTCTCCTAAATCTCTCCTACCCCTATTCTAGTCTTTCCCTATATCCTACGCCTTCCTCCCTATCCTATTTCTTCCTCCCTATCCTATACCTTCCGCCCATCCTATCCTCCCCCCCTAACCTAGCCCCCCCCTATCCTATACCTTCCGCCCATCCTAGCCTCCCCCCCATCCTATCCCCCTCTATCCTATCCCTTCCCCCTATCCTATTCCTTTCCTACCTATCCTATCCCTCCCCCCCGTGTATTCCATGCCCTTCCGAAGCTACATACTACCTTCAACGATCCTTAAATGTAGGCCCTTCCAGGACCCCAGCAACTTCTAACCTTGAGGCCATACTGCACTCCTCCGCACCATGAACACGCTCTGAAAGGGTGATCTTAACACGCCCTGAAAGCGTGACTTGAAAATATCTTGAACGCTCACAGTAGTAATTTACTCTGGCACGACCAGTATTAGGAACATACATTAGGACCGGATGAGGTTAGAAAGGGGCGCGACTCCTCCTTCCATCACCTAACCAGCCCCCCTTTCCCCCTTTTCCCCTTCGAGTTCTTTCCCCCTCCATCCATTTCAGCCTTTCACCCATCCCATCCGCACTTCTCATCCCCAATATCATCCCCTGCAACTCATCCCATCCCGTCTTTTGCACCTTTCATCCCCAATATCATCCCCTAAGGTCCCCCCATCCACTGCTCAGCACCAAGTTGAAGAACCAACACGCTAATATTCAACCCCGCTCATCAAACGCAGAGCAAGAAGAACACAAACACTCAATCCAACGCACCTAATTAAATCCCTATTCAAACTCCCCTAGACGTTTCATCCCTCCGCCCCGCCACCCCCCGCGCAATATGCAGATCCCCAAGCCCCATCTCCGGCGCAGACGGCCTCTGCAGCTCCAGACTCCTACTCGGTATTCTAGACCCGCCCGGCGTTCTCGGATGCGCCACGTTCACCCTACCCGACCGCTCCGTCAACCGCCTCGGCGCGCCCCGCGCCCCCGAGTCCTCCTCCGAGTCTTCCTCCTCCTCCTCCTCCTCCGCCACTCCTCCAACCTCCTGGCCGATGGGACGGTACGCCTCGGCAAACCGCGTGAAGTAGTCCGCCAGGCCGTCCACGCTGGGCGTGCCGATGACGACGTCGTACTGCGGCGGCGGGGTCATGATGCTGGCCCCGTCGTCGGAGGGGAGCGGTGGCGGGGCAACGTCCTCGTCGAAGGCAGGGGGGTTGAAGCTCGGCGCGCGGAGGAGGTGCATGGGCCGGGGATTCTGGTGGGCGCGGAGGCGCTGCCTGTGATCGTCCACCCGCGCGGCCTGGGGTACCGAAGGGACTGATGGGTCATCGCCCGACGACCTCGAGACGTCCTCCCTATGGACAATGGCCGCGTCGGGACATCCGCAGATGTACTGGAAGGGGCCTGGCTGGGACGTCGGATGCGAGTACGCAGGGAGAATGGTGTTGGCCTGAGTCGCACGACAATCCAGGATCGTCAGGGGCGAATCTATACTGATTTCGAAATGGCGCCTTCGCGTGCAGATGCCGTCCGATTCGGGTTGGAGCTTACTTATTCGCAGAACGACCTACAGACGCTTAGCGATGAACGTCTTTGACATAGAAAAAAGGAGGCTACTGCTCCGAGCGCGCGCTGCTCAGAGTGCTGATCGCTCGCCATGAGTCCAGATGGAACTAGGATTGTGACCGCGCGTGGAGAAAGGATTTGGAAGAGAAATTCAGACGGCGTACCTTGAATGAGTGGGTGACTTTAATATTCTTCCAGCTGCAGTCAGGGTGAAGTTTCAGGCTCTTGTCCTTGGCCATCATCTCGCACGTCGGGATCTGCACATTGGCCTCCATCTCCGTCGGGCCCCAGAGGCTCTCGAGCCCGAGCTCCAGGTCGCCGAGAATGTTCTCTGGCTGCTGGCCGACGTACTTGACGGTGGTCGAGTGGTTCGTGCGGGCCTCCCTGATGTTCCGGCGCATCGCCTGGTCCCTGTAGTCGTCCCGCTGATCGCGCGTGAGCTCGCCCCCGCGCGTCGTCCTCAGGTCCGATTGACCCCAAATGGGGTCCAGGTCTTTACCTGCCGACTTCTCGAGCAAGAGCACCCTACGTATGTCCTCCTTCCGGGTGACGCGCCTATCGCTGGTGAAATACTCGATGAACTCGGTGACGTAGACCTTGAACTTATGCAAACGCACTTTGGCAAGCGGGGTGAGCTTGAAGGCGATGGGAATTTTAGAGCCGATGGGAAAGCTCTTGCCGGAGACCAAGATCTCGTAGCGAAGTTGGTCGTCCCACTGTCGATTGATGGCGATGGGCTCCGACATCTCAAGCGATAGCTGGTCCGGCAGCCGCACGATATGGAGCTCCCTCATCCCGTGTAATCTTGGCTTGAAAGCGCCACAGCGCTCGATCGATGCGTGCAGTTCCCACTTGACCCACCCATAAGGGACTCTAGTTGTCTCGAGCTGGTGATGATCGATGGGCAGCTCGAAAGCGTAGTCGTAGGTGCCCGGGTGGAACACCTTGTACCCCCTGTGGACGACGCCGAGGAGGCCCCTGGCTTCTGACTTGCCGAAGCTGCGCGACCTGACATGCTGGAGCGAAAGCATTCTAAGCTCCCGCGGTGAGAGGTGGGTTCCGAAAGACGAGGCGCGGGAGGGGTTGGCGGAGGAAGACAGGTTCGCCGAGGCAGTGCCCGACGAGCCGCCGCCGCCAAAGCCGATGGCCGGGCAGTAGGTGCACGAATTCCCGTATTCGGTCTCCCAGTTGTCGCTGTCATTGAGGGCGTGGAAGAAGGTCAGAACCTGGTGCCTAAGCGTCTCCTCCTCGAAAAAGTCCTGCTTGAGGGGCGGTATGCCCTCAGGCCACTCCGTTCGTGCCCTGCATTCCAGCATGAGCCGGACGGACTTGATTTTGACGTTCTTGCTGACGCCGAGGTGCAGCCGGCCCCTGAGCAGCGCGGTGCCCGACAGGCCGTCGGCGCGGCCATGACCTTCGTGATTGAAGCCGTTGAGGAAGAGCTGGCGCTCAGCGAGATAAATGGAGCACTTGACGCCATTGCCGGTCGCGACAGGTTTTTGCACCTCAATGACGTTAGTGGTGGGGAGCTTGGCCTGGAGGACCGGCGCGATGCTGTCCTGGGGACTGTTGCCGTCAACATCTGCCGACGTCCTCTCCGCGAGGATGTCGGCACGGGCCATTGGGAGGTGGTGTTGGGGTGTCGGGGAGTGGTTGACACTAGGCTGCTGCTGCTGCTGCTGCTGTTGTTGTTGTTGTTGTTGTTGTTGTTGTCGCTCTTGGTGATTTTGGTGGTGGGAGTTCTGGCGATGGCGATCTTGTTGATTGTGACTCGGTTGATGGTGTTTCTGGTGATTGTGATGCTGGTGAAGAGATCCCGGCGTTAGATGAGGTGGATCTTGGAGCAGCGGCCCGACGTTCCTGCCCCTGTTCCCTTTGTCCCTTGGATGGTGGTCCCTGGCGCTGTTTTTCCCCTTGTCCTGAACCCTGTCTTGAGCCCTTTTGGTCTGTGGATTGTTCTGATCCCTGTCAAGGTCCCCAGTCCTGCTGTTCCCTCTGCTAGCCTTGTTCCTCTTCCTGGAGGGATCTCTGCTTTTATCCCGATCTTTGGCTTTTTCTCGTTTGTTACTGCTGCTGTCGTTGCTGCTGCTGCTGCTGATGATGTTGTTGTTGTTGTTGTTGTTATTGTCGTCGTCAGTGTTCCCGTTGCTATTGCTGTTATTGTTATCGGGCCCACGGGAGTCCCTCCTAGTTGGTCGCCGTTCTCTCGGGTCACCCGTACGGCTGGGAGAAGGAGGGAAATTATCTGGAGCGGGAGCAGGAGCCGCCGTGTGGTGTCGCCGTTGGTGGATGCTGCCGTTGCGCCTACGCCCGGCTGCCGAGGAGGGGGGCCGATGGGGGAGGTGGTGGTGGTTGAGGAGGTCGTCGTCGGAAACCGCGAGGGCCTGCAGGCTGGCTGGGGAGAGGGTCGTCGCTAAGTCGGCGGCGGAGAGGGGGTTCCCTGAGAGGGAGGCGATGAATTTGCTGAGGAGAAGTCGGAGGGGGAGGACGGATCTGGAGCAGCGGGAAAGGGCAGAGGAAGACAGCCTCGGCTTCTTGACGGTGGCGGCGGTGGCGGCGCGAAAATGGTGGTGAGAGCCGGTGTTGCCGCTGCCTCTGCCGCGGTTGTTACTACGGCTATTATTGCTGTTGCTGTTGCTATTACTATTGCCGTTGCTGCTGTCGTTATTGTCGTTGTTGATGTCCCTGTCCGCGGAGGGCGTGCTGATGCTGAGCTCGCGCGGGACGTAGCCGGGGGGCAGACTGACGACCTGGATACAGTGCGGCCTGTTCCTCCGAGGCGCGATTCGTGGCGCTGGCAGAGCCGGTGAGGCTTGTGCTTCGGAGAGTCTCTCTGCCGATACCTGGGGACGATATAGCAGGTTGCCGCTTCCAGAGACGGGGATCCAGTTCTCGCGCTTTCTGCGCTTGCGATTGCGGCTGCGATGGCGTGTGGTAGTGGTGTCTCCTGGTGCTGGTACATTGTTATCATCAATGCGGTGTTCACGGGGACGATGTTGGGAAGAGGGAGTTGCCCTGGTTGGTGCCGATGACGATGAAGGCCGCACTGCAGCTGCAACGGGCATCTTTTCTTTCTTTTCACAGGGGAACAAACAGACAGACAAACAGATGAATGAACGGACGAGCGGGGGAGGGGAGGAAGGGGAAATAGGAGAAGGTCAACAAAACGAAAGAATGAGGAGCAGAGACTAGACTAGTTCAAGGAGGATTTCGGGAAAATGAGAGCTTGTGTTGACGCCGTCTGGATGCGTAAATGAGAGGGTGTGAGTGGATGGGGGAGGTAGTAGTGGATGGATTGATGGCTGTCAACGGCGGGTTCGTCGACAAGGGTTTGATGGTGCGTGAAGCAGGAGATGGCCAGACCGCCGCAAGGATTGTCAAAAATAACCCCCCCGATGAAGGCGGAATGGAGGGGGGGAACTTGGATGGGGAAAGAGGAGGGAGGGAGTAGCGGGCTTGAAAAGGAAACAGAACCTTGCAGTCTGTCTCTACGCTAAACAAGGATGGATGGCTGGCTAAGCAGGGGTGAGAGAGGGAGAATGGAGAGATGGAGATGGAGATGGAGATGGGAATCAAGTCGAGGAAGCCCGAGGATGGATGAGACAAGACAGGCCGCGGTCAACTTGAAGCCCAAAAGAGGAAGCGCCAGGGAGAGAAAGGAAGAAGAGATGTGCAGAAGTATAGGGTGAGAGAGAGAGAGAGAGAGAGAAAGAGAGAGGAGAGGAACGAGAGAGGAGCGGATGTGAGGCCAAGTCGAGGAGAACAGGCGATGAAGACGGGTATCGGAGGATCAGCAGACGAGGCAAAGGCAGATGCAGGAGAAGTGCGAGATGCGCCCAGCGAATGGCAGCCCTGATCGATCGAGGCAAGGTACCGAGACAGCCCCCCCCCCCCCCCGTCCCAGGCGGCATTGGATGTTGGTAATGGTCGTAGAGGTATGCAGTGGTGGTGGTGAGGGTGAGGGTGAGGGTGCTCGTAGACGGCAGGGGAGGTAAATGGTCGAGCGTCTTCAGGACGTGTTGGTGGTGTTTGGGGCGCTGCAAGCTGCACCATGATAGAGAGCCTGGATGGGTGCATGCGCGGTGCGTGCGTTGGGCCGCGAGGTGGCAGGAGGCAGGAGGAAAAGAAGAAGGCGATGGGACGAGGATGAGGACGGGAACGGGCCACTCTTGAACGATGAATGGATGATCGACGGACGGCTGGACAGACGAATGGATGGACGGGCGGACGGGATGTCTGCATGCGCTGATTTGCCTGATGGGATCTTTGCCGGCGATGCAATGCAGATGGAAAGGCGAGAAGGCGTGTCGGCATCGGTAGTCTCGCTATCGGGGGGCATCGGCAGTTGTCGTCAGAGGAGGAGTAGATGGACGGATGCATGGATGCATTGATCGATCTATCCATCGCCTGTTCTGGTTGCAGAGCATCATCCACGGGGGTCCAGGTCCATGTCCATTTTCGAGCGCTCGTACGTACGGACTTGTGCTCGCTCACGCACTGGCCGCCATCCGCCGAAGCTGAAGCTTGGCCAGACGAGGCACAGACAGGGACAGGCCCGGCCAGCAGGCGGCGGCTTCTGACCGAAAACTTGGGAACGTGAAGATGCTCGACCCAGTCGGATCCAGGCTGAACCAGCCCATCACGATAGCCAACCCATATCCGTATCGATCCCTGGTGTGCGTGCGTGCGTGTGTACCCTCGATGATGATGAAGGCGGCGTGCCTCGTGTGTGTGCGCGTCGCGCAGCAGCAGAAGCCTCGTCTTCTTCGTGCGCTTCTGCTTCTTCTATTGCCTTGCAGTCTTCGTGATTGCAGTCTTCGTGATCGTCATCGTCGTCCTCATCTCGAGGAGATCCATCCGAGCGTGTCGTCATCTCGAGCATGACTGGTTTCTCATTTGTCCTGATCTTCCCGCTCGGACCTCTGCTCTTCTCTCCAACCTCGTCCTCGTGCTCCTTCTCGTTTCTGTTGCAAGGCCAAAACCCTGATCGCCCTAGTCGTGACCCTTTGCCGTCTCGTGATTGTGCTTCCTATTGATCTGCTTACCCATCTCCCCCTTCCTCCAGCACTGCATCCATCGGGTCGCAAGGCAGGCCAGAGACACGTCAAGGGGGGGAAGGCGAGGCGCACAAGGCGATCCATCCGCCCATCCGGCCACCCATCCATGCCGCGGGACTGCGAGCGGTGCATACCAGCGGAGCACAACAGGGCACGAAATGGCACAGCAGAGCACAGCAGCGCACAGCAGAGGTGCGGCAGAGGTGCAGCAGATGGTGGAGAATCCACGGGCGGTGACGATGCGTCGGATCGAAACCACCGTGAACCGCGAAGTCACCGGTTTTCGTAGGATAGGGGCGATGAGGAAGGAGAAGGAGAAGAGGAAGAATCCCTCCAAGTATATCATGAAGGAGCGCAAGAGGAAGAAGATGATGATGAAACGAGAGCTGCTCGAACTTTCGAGGCGAGAATTCGAGGCGGATGAGGTTGAGGAAGCCGAGGCACGTGATTGGTCAGGAGGGGCGAGAAACAATGACATAAGACAGTGTGACCAATCAAAATCCAAGGAATGGACATGACAGTAATTCGACGGAAATTCAAGAAGAAAAAGAAGGGAAAAAGAAGGGCAAAGAAAGGTCGAACGAGGAGGGTGAGTCGAGCAATCATTTCATGGGAGATGCATTGAAGGAAACGGCGTGACCGGCTTACCAGAGCGCCGAAGAAGCGGCAGAAAAAAAGCAGCGGTGGTTGCCACAGCAAGATCCCAAGGAGGAGTTGAAGCAGAATCGGTGGCGATGTGATTCGGACGCAGCAAGGCACGCTCGCTCAAGGTCGAACCTCCGGGGACGTGGCAGTCGATGCAGCAGAATGTAAAGAGAAGATCAAGAAGAAGCGAAAGCTCACGAAGCAGAAGAATATCATGAAGATGAAGCCGATGAAAGGCGGGTGCTCGGTGGGAGATGAAGATGGGGGCTGCAAGGTGGAAGAGGAAAAGGGAGAAACGAAGAAAGCGAGGGATCGGTAGGGGAGGGACGTGATTTCAGGAAGGGCAAGCATCTAGGGCAGGTATCATCCGATAGGGTGATGCATGATGGCCACGCCCAGCCGGGTGAATGTGGGGAGGAAGTGCAGTCGCAGTCGTCCAAGTCGAAGCCGGAGCCAAAGCCGAAGTCGGAACCTGTCGAAGAGGGAAGTCGAAGTCGAAGTCGAAGTCGAAGTCGAAGTCGAAGTCGAAGTCGAAGTCGAGGTCGAGGTCGAAGTCGAAGTCGACGTTGCGGTTGCGGTTGCGGGTTGTCGGAGATACAGGACGTTCCTAGTACACCATGGGGTGGCCGCAGAGGAAGGCGGTCGTCCAAGATCTCGACACTAGCACATGCGTATGCCAACACTGGAATTTGGGGAGGCAACTTCTACGACGCAACCCAGGAGGCAACATTGACCCTCCCATACTACTAGGTAGACAGCTACAAGTAGTAGTTAGTAGGTAGTAGGTGGTCGTATGGCGTATTCATCACGTCCCTGACAGCACATGTCCCTGGAGGGGGCGGCCTTTGCTGGTCATCCTGAATCATGGGAGGTGCTCCGTTATGTTCTCGTAACTCGCTTGTCATCCATGGGCGCGCGCCGTTGCTTGCCGTTGCTGGATCGGCTCTCGCTCGCGGCTGGATTAGACGGGCCCAAGAGCTACCTCCTACTAGACCCCAGACCTTCCTCCTACGAGAACTACCAGTACATAACAGCCGCATTTAGTACCTACTACTACCTAGGTAGTAGGTATGGGCATCGGTAGGGACCTGTTCCGAGTATGGCATGAGTGGGATTCCTGGACTCGCCCATCATCCCGACCACCGAGTCCAGAGCTGGCCTGTCCGCATCCAGGAGAGCCGGTCCCTGCCAGTCCTGTCGACCCTGTCGATCCTTGTCAGCCCTTGTCCGACGCATCGTTCCTGTCGACCTATTCGGGCACTCCATCGGCCTTCGCGTTAGTAGTGGGAAAGCCTGTCCGATCAATACCTGGACGACGATCGTGCCAGGCGAACATCCGGGTCCAGAAGGGCCTCTCCGGCGAGGGAGTGGCGCCCGCCACGCCCGCCACGCCTGATGCCGAGAGCGACATCGGGACTTGGGCCGTCTGTCCTCTTTCTTGCCTTTGGCACCCGCGTCCTCTCTGCTCTGGGGCGTCTCTGCGGGAGAGTCTTGGTTCTCGCAATCTCTTCAACGCATTCCAGCTTCGTCTGTCGTCCAACATCGGCCGTCCATTTTGAGCCAATCAGATGCCGCAGATCCGGAAAAGACCCGGCATCGCGGGCTTTCCGCGGCCTTTTGACCAATGAGGTGCCCGGAATCCCAGGATGCATGACGCACGCCTTCCATGTCGTCAATCCAGCAATTCTGATTGGCTCAAAAGTCGATTTATGATTACATAATCAAGACATGAGGAGGAACGTCCAAGTCCAGGGTTCAGACCCTCAGCCCTTCCCCAGCTCCTCGACTCCTCGACTCCTCGACTCCTCGACTCTCCCAATTCATCACTCCACGAAAACGCCTCCCAAAATCATCCTTTCTCAAATTCCCCTTCTACCACATGTCTCTGTCCGTTTTTCCCAACAGTATCGACAACCCTTTGCGTCCCAGCCGCCACGCCTGACCCTCTCCTCCTCCTTCCTCCTCCTCCTCCTCCTCCTCCAAGTCAACACATCTATCGACCCCTCCATGGAACCACATCCGTCACTCCTCCAAGTGACAACATACGTCACTCCTCCAAGTAACCTCATCCATCGACCCCTCCCAGTAAACCCCATCCACCGACCCCTCCCAGTAAACCCCATCCACCGACCCCTCCCAGTAAACCCCATCCACCGACCCCTCCCAGTAAACCCATCCGTAACTCCTTCAAGTCAACACATCCGTCACTCCTCCAAGGAACTTAGTACCACTACGTCCGTCGACTTCCCGAGTGGACCCATCCGTCGCCTCCTCCCTCCATCACCCTCCCCCAAACTACGCGTGCAAAATGTGTCCACGCAAGGTTCAATACCTGTACTGTAGGATGCCCCGGAGCCCAGCCCGGAACCTCCGGACCCTCACAGGACAGGCCCGCGCCGCGCCCTGTCCCTCCAGGGTCTCTTTATACCAGGCTCCTCTCGCCCTTCTCACGCCCAAGTCCCCGCCAAGATCTCGCCAGGATCTCGCCAGGTCCTCGCCCACAGGCATCATTCTAGCAGATCATGCCATCATCCCGACCATCCCCTCCCCGGAAGACCACCGCACTGCCGTCTCTCGATGCCTGCCCTCCGTGTATTCCCTACTTGGGGGGGACTCCTATCCTCCCCGAGGAATTCAATTTCATATGCGTATACGTCTACGGAAGGGTTCGGCCTCCTCTCACCTATATCTTGGTGGGCCGCCATCCAGGAGTCCCGAGGCTTCTGTCCACACGACCTCCACAGCGCCGACACATGACGGTCCTCCCAGCATCTCGCACTCTGTACGGAGTAGCGCCGACTCCATGCGACATGTATGCCCTTCCCACCGTCCCGAGACCAACCAGATCCTTCCATCTTCGAACACCTGGGCTGTCCTCGTCCGGCAGCCAACGGCTCTCCTCGTCTATCAGAAGTCGTTGCCATCCGAACATATCCTGGTATAGAGGTCCCTCTTCTGCCCCAACTCGTTCTATCCGCTCTCCTCCTGCTCCCGAGGGCCTTCACCTCTCGCTTCCGTATTCGCTCTCCAGCTCCCGCGAACCGCCTCTCCACCTCTCAACAGTCTCCCCCCTCGACTCACCTCCCACCCGATTCATCCCCCATTCGACTCATCCCCCATTCGACTCATCCCCCATCCAACTCATCCCCCTCCCGCCCCCCCCACCCGCGACAGCCCTCCCCCGGAACCCCTCCAGCACCCTCCTCCTTACCAGCTCCGCGCTCCACCGAATCTCCCTCCCGTCCGCCGCCCTCCCCGCCCGCGCCTCCCCCTCCGTCACCCACATCCAGTCCTGATGCTCCTCGGGGTTGAGCCTGACCTTCACTTCCCGTTCTTCATCACCGTTCCCACCACCATCCCCATCCCCATCTCCCTCCACCTCCACCTCCACCTCCACCTCAAACGCAAACGAGCAAATCACCTTCGTCCCCCTCGTGCTCACAAACACCGCATACTCCCTCCTCTGCTCTCCATCCATCCCCTCTTTCGCCTTCCCCTCCCCTTCCTCAGCCCTCCCCTCCGTGATCACCCCCACAATCCTCCTCACCCTCAACCCCGTCTCCTCCCACAGCTCCCTCCCACACCCCTCCAATATCGTCTCCCCCTCGTCCACCGACCCGCCAGGAACCTCCCACCGCCCAGGCATGCTGTCCCCCTCCGCCCGCTGCACCAGCAGCATCCTTGCCCGCCCGTCGAACACGAGCGCCGCGCACGCCACCCCGTCGAAGTGCTTGTCGTGCCGCCGCAGCCACTCGCCCTTGGTCACGTCGTACTGCGAGAGCGTCTCCGGGGAAAAGCCAGGCCTGCCGGGGGTAGTCATTGTGGTGTTGTGGTGTCCTCGGTGGTGCGACCTCGTGAATGTCTCTGATGCCGGAATACTCGCCGCGGAATGATGTTCGTTGCTTCGCTGCGTGATGATGATGCCTTGAAGATGGATGCCTAGAAGCCCTGGGACGGTCGAAAGATGGTGATCGCCCTTCACCTTGAGCCGTTGAGCAGGGATGACGATACTCAATAAAGTGAAGGATTGTGCTCCGCGACGATGCCGGCAATAATGTCCAGTTCAGCTCCAGCTTCAGCCCCAGACCCGGTCCGGAAGTGCTAACCCTAACCCTGTACCCTCTTCCACCGCCCACGCCTCCATCGATCCATGCCGGGCTGCATCTCCAAATGCCTCACCTGCGCTCGCGCCAGATGAGATCAAGGACACGTCGAGACCGTTAGAAGGGGAACAAGTCGATGAAAGCACCAGTAGAGGGTTGCAGATTGCCATCACCACGGCGTCATCGTGGGAAGCGACAAGCCGATAAAATGAATGGAATATCTAAGAAAATGGTCATCACTGTCAGGCCCCATGAAAAGGATGAAGATGTCTGTATCAAACAATCAAGCCTGGTCATTCCACCGGCGGCGGAACAAGAGAATACATAAGGAACTCATCGCTTTTCTTCAGAACACAGAGAAGCCTGCCCCTCAAGTCACCATCTGCCTCTCTTTCCGCAATCACCATCACACACACCACAGCTTGCTCCGTAGTGCCAACGCCAACGCCTAGACTTCCCAACTTTGAATCTCTTCCACGCGTCTTGAGACGTCTTCGACGCCCTCAACCCTCAACCCTACCCTCAACCCTAACCCTCACCCTTCATACCACTCCCATCTTCCCCCCACCAACCCCCCATATCCCACATCCGACCCCCTCAGGACTCCCAGGCACAAGAATCGAGTACAAAACTTTCAACAAAATCGAAAACCATATACTCAAACAACACCCACAAACCAATCCGGCCAATCCTTCCAGGCCACGATTTCAACCAGATCAACATAAAGGAGAAGAACGGGTCCCAAGACAAACCCAGCCAGCCCATCCTTCGAAATCAGATTCACAAAACAAAGCGGGCAAGAGCCCCGGTCCCGAATCGGCCAGTCCTCATCCGGGAAAGATTGAGGTCAAGAAACTCCCCGAACTGGACAGGCTGTGGGTGGAGTGAGATCAAACCCCCTCAGACGGGGAAACCGACTCTCCCATGGACTCGGCCGCGTGGACAGGGTCAGTGTGAGACAAGGGCAAAGGAATCCTCGAACTGGCCAGGCGTGATTTGAGTCAGATCATCCCCCCCGCCCCAAGGAGAACCCCCCGAACGAACCAAACCAGCCCATGATGAAGAGGACCAAAAATGAAAAAGGGGGCAACGAAGCCCCCCCCCAAAAACAGCTCCGCCCACGACTGAATCACATCCGTCAAGCTCGGGGAGGAAACGAGCATAGAAAACCCAACCTCAGCCAGCCCCTGTCTGAATCGGATCAACGAGAAGAAGGGGGAGCACTCCCGAAACTGGCCAGCCCATGCTCGAATCGGATCAACCAAGCCCGGGAGGAACAAAACGGCCAAGAAAAGCCATGCCTCAGCCGCGCCGCTCTTTCCATCGGATCAACGAAAAGGGGCAATCCCAAAAAGTGGCCAAGTCCTTTTCTCTCATTGTCATCAATCGAAGAGAAAAGATCCAAAAAGGGGCAATTCCCACGCACAGCCAAACCCCTTCCCTTGCATTGTCATAAGTCCAAGCAAAAAAAAGATCCAAAAAAGGAGGCTATTCCCACAGGACGCGCTTCCATGCTTCGTCATCATCAACCTCCACATGTATTCCGCCAGTATCACCACTCCCACATCCACATCCACATCCACATCCACATCCACATCCACATCCACATCCACATCCACATCCACATCCGCAACAGAACCCCCTCTTCCATACTCCATAGAAGGCACGCCAATCCGCTCCTGTTGGAAGAGTAGGAGCCTCCGTTGTAGGAGCAAGAACCTCCTCAAAATGGATGCGCTCCCCTCGCAAAATTTGGCCCCTACCCCGTCCCATCCCCCAGAATCGACCTCTCCGCCCGCGCCCGCATCAACCCAGCATGCGACTCCAAACACCGCGCCATGAGATGCGTCACCGGCCACACCGCCGCCTGATCCAGCATCTGTCCCGTCAGCCGCAACAACGCCCCCGCCATACCCC
>NIGD01000004.1:5760467-5770988 GCA_003055185.1 Escovopsis sp. TC | reverse complement strand
GATGTGAGCGTTCGTGATTGTTGAATTGGACATTGTGGGGGCGCGCGATATTCTCAGGCCCGGATCATTCAGGACCATGGCTGTCGTCGATTGGTGTTTCGTCGGCCCTCGAGACGGTGAGAAGGATGTGCTCGTCTAGCAAAATCCGTCCATCAATCGTGTCTTTCTAAGATGCGAGCAAATAGGATTGCCCCTCTCTCACTATCTCTCTCTCTCTCTCTCTTTCTCCTTCTCTCTCCCTCCTTCTCGCTCTCTTTCTTTCTTCTCTCTCTCCTCTCTCTCTCTCTCTCTCTCTCTCTCTCTCTCTCCCTCTCTCTCTTCTCTTTCGCTCTCTTCTCTTTCGCTCTCTCTTTCTCCTCTCTTCCTTTCTGACTCCTTTCGTCTCTATATCGCGCTGACTTTTCTCGTTCTTTTTTCTCTTTTCTCCTGATCGCGTCTCTTTGTCTCTCCCTCGGTCTCCGTCTCCGTCTGCCTGTCTGCAATCCTGTCTCTCTTTCTTTCTCTCTGTGTCTCTTTGACACGCAGGAGTTCCTCTTTGTGTGCCAGGTTGTCTCTCTTTTTGCCTTTGCTTTTTCTGTCGGGCGCCTTGTCCTTGGCGTTTTAGTCGCGGGGTTTTCTCTTCTTGCCTCTTCCGAGCTCGAGTGACGACGATGGTGAGAGAGATTTTTTCTCCCCTCTTCTCCTCCTTCCTCTTCAATTGTCCTTGCGGCGGCTAGCAAGATCGATAGGACAGGTGGCAGAGCGAATTGATTGTCGAGTCAGGGACGACGAAGGGAGAGAGAAGTAGCAGCAGTCGTTGGAGAGATACAGGTACTTAGTAGTAGTAGGGGAGAAGAGGAGGTGGAGGAGGAGTCCAAGGAAAAGACGAAGAAAATGAGACGAGGGAAAACAAGAGAGGGAGGAAAAAGAAGAAAAGAGGAAGCGGATCAGCGTCGCCTTTGTCGCAGAGGATAGCAATGCGGTCTAATGTGCTCCGTCGTTGGGATTGATGTCTGTGTGCATGTCGTATTGATATGTCGCTCAGAAGTCGCTCATGCTCTGTACTCGTACTCCGTACACTTGGATGCATGCCGTTGTACATGTATGCAAGCCTCCGGTCGAGGAAGCGTCGAACCCAGGACAAGATACTAATCCGGGATGGCGGAAAACACCGGTTGAGCAGGTGACATGCGAGAGCAAGCTGTGCTGCCCGGCCGCGCGAGATACTAGAGATAGAAAGAAGAAGAGAAGAAGCGAAGACGAATGGTGGATGGATTGTCAGGTATTGATGTCCTCTGTACGGAGTACTAGGTAGGTGCCCTCCTTTGCTGGTGCTCACAGGTAGAATATTCAAGGAACCTGGGAACCTGGCGAGGTCGCAACGAGAGCCGCGAGAGCAGCAAGACAGAGCTCGAGGCGAGCAGGCAGACTTGATGGATCCATCAATGGATGGAAATGGATGTGAATTGATGGGGGAGAAAGCACAAGGTCGGCGGGCAAAGGCCGAGAAGAGGCAGCAGAACCACTGCAGACTGATTCATCCATCCATCCACCATCCACCATCCACCATCCACCATCCATCCCATGGATCCATCCATCTACCGTCTACTCCGTATTCCGTAGCCCATTCCATCATCCATGCCGTTCATGCATCAATCCACTCGAGTCCATCCATCCATTCATGGATTGGAATACCTGATCAATTGATCCATTCAATCTAGTAGGGTATCCATGCGACTTGAACGTGCAGCGCTGATTGCATGTGCACTCGCACTCGCACTCGCACTCGCACTCGCACTCGCACTCGTACAAATAAAGAACTTGTGCCAAGTGCGGCGTACAAAGTCCCAATGGATTAGTCGAGGTACGAGTACGAGAGAAATACTAATCTGGGAGGGAGTACGAGTACCTACGCGCGGCTCCTCCAAAACAGCGAGCATCTGCGCTACCTCTGACCTTACTCCGTAGTACTACTAGGTACTCCGTACTAGCACTAGAGTACTACTACCTCCTATCTAGGTAGTACCTACTCCATCGGTGCTCCTGACTTCTGGCCTCGTTCTAAATTGAACTCGTGGCCACCCTGAGGTTAGAAGGGAAACCGCACCTGCACCTGCACTCCGAGTCATAATGCAAAGACGGGGCACGGGCTACCTGTACCTGTACGGAACGCACTGGGACTTGCCGTGGAGGAGCAGCTCGCTCGCGCTTGCTCTTTTGTACGGAGTACGGAGTACCAGTTCTTGTACTCCGTACTCCGTACTCGTAACATGATGGAGGAACGGCTCCAGCTCCTTCCCCTGTGATAGCGACCGGCATAGTGCACGGCAAGGCGAGCACGGCCTCTTCCTGCAACGGGCCCCTGCACGACGGCTGCTACAAGTTCAAGGACGAGTACTCCGTACTAGGTACTCGTACGGAGTACTCCGTCCCTAGTACGGAGTACTCCGTACTCCATACGACTGCCAGAACTCCCCGATGTTTCCAGAGCGCTCATCCACGCATATTTCTTTTCCGTAAGGTAGGTACTCCGTACAGGTTCCTGTCCATGTCAGGAAAACGAGTTTCAGTTCGGTCGCAGCGCTGGACTTGACCCCCAAACCCTGCCTTGCAGACGCTGCCACGCTGCTCCTGCTTCTTCCGTACCCACATGTTCTCCGTATATCGTACGAGTACTCCGTATCCCGTAGTACTCGTACTGGCACTCATACCCTTCAGGATCCAGCGTTGGATGCCGCCTCTGCTGCCTCGCATCGTCGACTGCGCCTGCCAATCCAATCTATCCTCCCGACCGGGCTCCATCGCCTTGCGCCTGCCTCCAACCTCCAACCTCCAACGGAAGGGCCCATCCATCGCATTCTCATCCATCCATCCAATGGGATGGATCTTTCC
This sequence comes from Escovopsis sp. TC, assembly GCA_003055185.1. NCBI lineage: Eukaryota > Fungi > Ascomycota > Sordariomycetes > Hypocreales > Hypocreaceae > Escovopsis > Escovopsis sp. TC. The sequence goes on along the minus strand of NIGD01000004.1, from coordinate 5,768,117 downwards.
TCCCATGGATTCAATGCATCCACATCGTTCCTTCCTTCCACTCAATGGATGGATCCAGAAACGGACAGAGCCAGGCCCGACCACTTGCAGCCCGAGCAGCCCCCGGACGGCTCCACAGTGGATCTCCCTTCTCACGCATACTACGGAGTACTAGTACTAGTACATGTCTCCTTGTACGAGTAGGTACTTGATCTAGTAGTACTACTAGGTACCTGTAGTAGTACGAGTACGGCGTCCGGAGTACTCCCCCAAGTTAGCACATGGATGTGCCTCTTCGACCTCCCAGCAGCGCATGAATCTGGCCGCAGGATGTGATCCATTGCGCGATGCGCCGCTGCACCGCTGCTCGCTAGTAGTAGTACTCCGCACTCGCAGGCGCATTCATGGCACAGCAGCCCTGCTCCATGCCCTGCACGCCTGCGCCGTGCGTCGTCTCGGCCGTTCGGGAATCGGTCCTACGTGCTTGCCTTCGCAGGCAGGCAGTGATCGAGCTCCACCGAGCTGCCCCCTCAGCGTCTCCGGTACTCCGTACCTGGCGCTAAGGTACCCGCCGACCCCCTTAGCGCCGAGCGCCACGCCAGCAGGTACTCCGCAGTACTTCCCGTCGAAGACACCCGCACCTCAAGCTTCCATCATTCAGTGCGACCGGGCGCTAGCACCTTCCACCTCCGACTCGAGTTGATGGAGAGAGGACGGGAACTGGCCTTCTTCAAGGCTGTTGTCTGTGCCCGCACGGTTCGGGTACTCGCGTCGTGCCTGGCCGAAGCACCTGCCAGGACGAGACTCCCTGTAAATTCCGCCACGCGCACGGCCCGATTGCACTGTACGAGCACGAGTACAGGTACTCGTACTCTGATGGAAGTGCTCGTATTACGGAGTACTGCTCTCGTATAATGGAGTCCTTGTAGGTACTCCTACCAAAAGTCTAATACTACCTAGTACTAACTACTATGTACCCAGTACTACTACCTAGGTACTACTAGTAGTAGTAGTTAGTAGTACTACTCCGTGAGGAACTCCGTATCGGCTTCCATCACGTCGTGCTCCGGGCGTTTCAAACAAGAACAGCTGATGCCGCTTTTACCATCGGGTTCCTGGCAAGTTCAACCAGCACAACTTCAGGTCGAAATCCTCGACGTCGGCAAATCTGCACGGCGTCTTCGACTCCATCAGTATGTACGCAAGATCATATCCTCGGCAACTCATCAATGCAAAACGCGGCGTGCGAGTGCGGCGTGCGGACTATGTACCTGCCGCTTTGCTCGTTACGAGTAGTAGTACGGAGTACTCTGTAGTGAGAAAAGCAGACGGCAATGGTGACCTCTTCCTCATTCGGCCCTGGTCACCTTGCTGGAGGGGGACATGGGAGTCTGCAGGCTCCTCCTGCCTGTGCTCGTACATGATGCAAGCCGCCAGGTGCACTGGATGGCATGCGGTGCTCCCAGCTGAGATGCACCAGGCCCAGGCACGGCATGTACTCGCTAATACGAGTTCGGATTTGTCCTCAGAGCCCTCAGCAAGCCGCCCCAGCTGCCCTCAACAACTTGGACTTTTCAAGTGCAACGAGTAGCCTCCAGGGCTGGCAAAGGGGATGATCCGGACGTGCAGGAGCCTGGGCACTGTACTCCGTACTACTCCGTACGGAGGACTCCGTTCCAGTGTCCTTTCTCAACCGCACTCAACGGTCAACGGCCGACGTCAGAGGCTCTGAAACTTTGTGCCAGCGAAGCGGACTCAGACATTGATGCAACTCGAGTAGCGTGATGGATGCTCTGCACCTCTTTCTCCGTGCTCCGTACCCCGTGTTTCGCAATGTAATCAGAATGGATCTGTGCCTGTTCTTTCCAGTACTCGTACTCGTAGAAATCCTCGGCGGTAGGGCTGACCAATGGCCCTCGGCAAGTCTTGGCCGGCGCACACATCGTACTCGGACTCCGTAAGAGTAGCCGACTTGTCGAGATGATACTTGGCGATCAGTGGTCCCGTACGCACAACGAGCACGAGTACGGGATGCCTCTTCCAGTGAAATCTGTTTGTAGCATACGGAGTACTCCGCACTCTCATCCGCTCGGCATAGAGAGCAGGGCAACCTCCGCATGACAGGGCTCGGCGAGCAGGCTGGGGGTCCTCTGTTTGGCTGTGGTGATAGGCGGCACCCACCTGAAGCCGTGATGAGACCGTCGATACGCCGAATAAGATGCGAGTTGCGGAGTACGGCGCACAGAGGACATTTCGCGCGTTCCTTCGGCTCCAAGCGGATTAGCGTCCTGGTGATGCAGACGCCTGGGTGCGGCATGCGAAAGGAAATGCGAACCTCCCCTGCGGAGTACTCGTACTTGTACGGGTATCTCGTTCTCCGTGCGCGAGTCCGTCTGGTGGTCTGGGGGCTTGAGCATCGCCTACAGTGTTCGCGCGCGGCGTAGACATTTGCGAAAGAAACTGTGAGCGACATGCGCAATTCTGCACCCATGCGAGTACAAGCTCTCCGCAGTACCCCGTACCGTTCACGGCAAAGGGAAGGGCAAGCCTTTCGGCCAACCTCAACCTTGGCCGCGCCATGCTCAGGATGCTCCATAATCTCCCGCGAGGCTCTCAAGAAGCATGCGGCTGCGGTGGCCCCCCGGAGATGCTGCGGATTGGCGCGAGATCCAGGCATGCCCATCGTCATCCTTCAGTGAGGCTTGCAGAGAGGTCGGCGTGAGACAGGACCTTGTCTCGTTAGCGAGACGGGTGACCGACGCCGATCGAGATGCGTCCATGTCTCTCGGCGAAAAAATGCGGGGAAAGCAAGGCCGCGGATATATTCCACTGTGGTTCGCTCGTGAGTCTGGCAGGTCCCTATCATCATGGTCAGTGGGAGCCCGACCACTTTTTTTATTCAGGCCGTTCGCACGCCACGATCTGTGGGATCGAGTATTGCAACCACCCATTGCTTTTCCTCGTACGGAGTACTCGATACCAGTACTCCGTACTTGTCTCCTTCCTGAGGCTGCTCTTGGCCTCTTTTGACTCCCGCGATGTCATCATCCCATTGGCTTTGAGACAACGGAGTCAAGCTATGGTTTCAGGTAGCCTCTTTTGTCTTAGTCCTTTGGTCTGTCTGTCTGGGACTCGGAGTTCAGACGTGAATGACTCGGGCACCGACCGCCAGACAAATGGTGAAATCCTCCGTCGGGCAGGCACCCCGTAGGAAGTACTACTTGTACGTACTCCGTAGAGTATGACGTTTCGCTTCCGTGACTTCGATTCCTGCAAATTCTGGTCGCCCGTGTCCCTCCGTGCCCTCCGTGGAAAGCCGATCTAGTCCATATTCGCGGCCATCTGGGATGGCCGAGCTCGTGAGGATCAGCAATTGACCCGAAGGAACGACTCAACAACAGAAGCAAAGGGCTCGACAAGTCGTGCAAGGGGGGTTCAATGGGTCCAAGAAAGAGCCGTCTTGTCTTCTAGAAGAGCAATCCCGGCATCTTGACGGCTCCTGTGTGTCATCAGAGGTCCGGTGATGCTCCGATCAGGTCCGGTCGTAGCGAGGCAATTTTCTTACTTTCTGTGTCCAATCATCATCCGTCTCGCAACACGCGTACGAGTACTCCGTACTTGACCTCGAACGAGAACGGGTCACGATACTCCGGACCGCTGGCGAGGGTCTAGATCCATCTGCTGCGTGCAGCACGACGAGTTGGACTCCAGATTTGCCACAACGAGCCTGGTGGAAGCCCCGGGCGGACGCCATAGTCCTCGGCCAGCGCCATTCTCGCTTTCCAATTGAGCAGGGCATCGCACCTGATGAGATGTTCCGTGGCAATCGGTCCCCGTCATTCGTTGATCGGCTCGGAAGGACGGAGTATCTCGTGAGTCCAGCTGTTGAAGCCCAAAGAGGATGGAAGCTTGCAGTCGTACGGAGTACGGAGCACAGAGTATTCCGTACGGGATACCAAGAAGAATGAGCAGACATCAGGAGCTTGGGGAGCGACACAGTGTTCCCATGGCCGGCCGCCAAGTCGCCAACACGGTGACCCCAAGTGCGCGGTCGAGGCTCCATCGCAGTGCAGCAGCAGGTCTCGCAAGAGTCGCAGGTCTCGCACATCCATGCCCGTCCTCCCCCTGCCCTGTCCGATGCCTGCGGTTGGTGGGATCCATTCCAGGGCGGACCCCCTCAGAGAGGAGTGCAGTGCCTCTCGGTATTTGGGTAGAAGTCCGCGTGGGCGAGATGGAGACCCGGTAGCACTGGGATCCAGTCCGGATGGGTGGCGCCAGAAGCCCCGAGGGGGAGAGACTTTGAGTGACGATGACAGAGGCGGCGTTTCGTGCAGCATTGGCTCCGATGGATGGATGGATTGGATGGATGGGTGCGGGTGAAGATGATGGGCGCATCGTGCACTCTTTTGCCTTGGGGAAAACCGTGTTGAGGATGGAAAAAATTCAATCAATTTCTACCTCTACTGCGGGTTTCTTGCACTTTCCATTCTCACGGATACTCCTCGCTCACTCGCACCTTCCGCAGCGCAGAAGCAGGGACCTCACGGCTGGCGTCGGTGCAGGACGAAGTGCAGGACCTGCGGGCTCTACGGAGTACTTGCCTTGCCTTTGAAGGCGGGCCGAGATCGCTCCTTCTCTTTCGTCCGTAGAGAAACCATGGCTCTTGCTTCCTGGGCTGAAGTTCTTTCCTCTTCGGATCGTAGCGTCGAGCCGCGGCAAGCTCGATCGTGAAGCTCTGGCGCACAGTGCTCGCGGCTCGCCTCACCGTGTCATCCGTGACCCAACGTTGTTGGCTCCGTGCCTGGCCTAGAAACAGACTCTGCGCTTGACATCATCGCCAGCTCTCCACCGCATGCCGCTTCGCACTACGGAGTATGAGAACGAGACCACCGTCAAATCTGCGAAACAGATGATGTGAGAACATCTCGTCCAGGGGAAGTCAGTGCCTCATCGTCGTACGCGTACGAAAATCCGTACGGAGCGCAAGTGCACTTACTCGTACGGAGTACGAATGTATCCATTACCAAGGTGCACGGGCCGCTGCAGTGAAGTGGGTTGCTGCGCACCGTGTGGGGCTCAACATCGGCCATCATCACCTTATCTTGGCTGCAGCTGCACCTCTCGAATTCTGCTGTTGGTGGCGCTTGCTTCGAGAAAGTGGACATCGTGTCGAGCTGCAAGCTCTACGCCAACAGGGACCTCGTGCTCGATCCATGATGGATGCTTGAGCCCTCCGAGTCTTCACGGTGAAGCCCCGAAAACGTCGTGCCGAGCCGTGAAGGACGACATGAAGGCAGGCACGACCTCCCTTGCGCGGCCTGAACCAGGGAAACATCGACCCGAGGAAACATCCGCCGGGGAAAGATCGACCGCGGGAGTTCACACCGAGACGGCCACGATACTACTCCGTACTACTGTAGTACTTACTAGTAGTACTAGTATCTGGCACGGGAAGGCGCAAATCAGATTCCCTTGACACACTCATTCCTCGACCCAGTGGAGGAGGACAAGGTCGTAGCTGCCCTAGGACTTTCTCGCATCAACAGGTGCAGTTCCGAGTCCGAGTCGCTCTGCATGCGAATACGAAGACCAAGGAGCAGGAGCTTCGAACTTTTGATACGGTTTTCCCTCCGAATCGAGCTTCAACCAGAGATCCGAGACTCCTTTTCCAGCTCCTTTCGGCCAAGAAAAGGCTTCTTTCTCGGCCACGATGGCATCTTGGGGCATCATGCATGCGGGCATCGAGGAAAGCTGGTGATGTCTACGGACAAAGGAGTACCTTTGCCTTGCCTAGGAAGACCGGCCCCAGGAGTCCAAGGTCACGCCCCCTCATTCGCCCGGGCTCGGCATGACTCGAGTGAGCAACATCTGGTAGCTCGATGGGCCGATCTTCTGCGTCACCATCACGATCCAACACACCTCAGAGTACGGGTCAAGATTCACTGTTGCCCGTGCTCGAACAATGCAAAGTTCATTCGTTCGACAGCTCGCACGTCTACAGAGGTGAGGGTGATCTGGGACATTGGGGAGAGCCTTTGCTGCGCCCTCTCCATCCATCTGTTCCAACCGCAACATCGAATACAAGCTAAGCTTCTCCTGCAGGCATTTCCATTCCGATCATGGAGAAGAATGGCTGGCCAATGGGCTCGGGGGCTGATGGAGCATGATTCAATAGCCATCGAGATGCCCACGGCTATTCGAGTCGAACCTGTTCATTGGACGTGCCGGAAACGAATGCGAGGAGGGTCATCTCAAGCTCTCAACTGGCTAGGATCGCCATATACAACTACACACATACCACATTACATACTGTACGAATGCTCGTGCTTGTCTCAGCGTCATTGCCGCCTGCAACACGGGTTCATGGGTTCATGGGTTCATGCACGTTGTCGATGGAGGAGACGGGAGACCTCCTGGAGTGCGCCGATGGGATTATGCACAAGCCAGGGGGACCCATTATCTCTTCTGTCCAGACGCCCGGATGACGACGACGGGCCAATTGCATCTTGTGCCGCAAATTGACGTCGGTGATGTTCGAGAGTCGGTCCATGGATTTCGAAGACACTTCAGGCACCAATCGCCAACCGAGACTGCTACCCAGACAACACTCTGCACCGAAGCCCACGAGCGCGAGTGCTACACTGAGGACGGTGCCTCTTCTGCTTATGGGACTGTGCCCACGAATGCTTCGAACACTTCCAGCAGACACAGCCTCACGCAAGGAGAGACATGGATTATCGGCATTGTGGGTCGCGGTTCCACCCAAGACTGGAACAAGATGCCAACGGCCAATCTCGGACGGCATTGCGAGGCACCTCGGTCGGTCTTGCATGTGTACGAGGATGTACATCTATGGGCGCGTGTCCCCCATTCAAGGTCTGCCAATTCTCATCATCATCAGGACGAAGAAGGATCTGACGCGAGTTCTCGTGAGACCAACCCCTGAGCTTGAATCATCGTTGCTTGTGCCTCTGATACGCACTTACACAAGACCAATCGCCGCCAATAGTCGAAAACTCCTTCTTCCCGGTGTCTCGACCACCAGGTGCCGAGGCTGTCTGTGGTCTCCATCACCAGCAGTGGGCGGTTGCCTCAAGGGTGCAGCGGTCCGCATAGATTCGCTGCATGATGCTCGTGATTAGGCTGATGTCGGTAGGTCCCAAGCTCGAGCTCCCGCAGCGCGTCGTCCATACTCCGTCCTCCATACATACATGCCCAACGACACATCCTCCAGAAACCACATGCAAGCCACCCACACAGTCACCGAGAGGCCACTACCAAGAAAGCAAGACAGCCTCGATGGTGGCAAGTACGCATGAGATGATACGTCGCAAAGAAAAATGGAACGGCGCTGCAGAATCTTGGCCGCTGCATGCCCAATTTGGGTCTTCTTTCCCTTTGCCTCCTCATGAAGAGGGCATCGGGGCATGATTACACAGACAAAGAAGCGGCATTGGCATGCATTGGGACCCTGAATCGCCGTCAAAGCGACTATTGAGGACTCCGAGACAGCTGAAAGCGTGAATATAACGGCGTAATGCCTCTGTTCCTTCTCGTTGACCGGCAGCCCGGCCTTGTACGAGGACGAGGACGAGTATTCAGGCAAAAGAGAAGTCACAACATCGTCCTCAGGCGGGTGCCCACCCACAAACGCCGGCATAGATTGCGTAC
>NIGD01000004.1:5730959-5753154 GCA_003055185.1 Escovopsis sp. TC | reverse complement strand
GGGGGTGGGGGGAATGGACGACGATGGGGGAGGGGAGGCGGATGTATCTCACTGCATGAATGAGCGTTATGATCAAGGTTGTACCACAGGCATTGTTCGAAGTTTGAAGCTGGACTTCTGTCCAAAATGATCGAAATGTTCGCACCATCACCATCGCCGTCACCGTCACCATCATTGTTGACATTGCATTTCCAGATTCCAGATTCCAGGCTTTTGTGCGCCCCGACGTTCCTTCCCTGAATGTACTAACCGAGCGACTCATGCGAGGAAGGAAGGAGCGATCACAGAAAGCTGCTCCTTCCTCTCGTGACATGTCTCAGTCGCACCTTCCCCTTCCGAAGCAGGAACCATCTCCAAGCTCGAGGCAGGCGCGATCGGGTCCTCGGTTTCCTTGAGGGTACTATTACTAAGTACCTACCATTGTAGAGGTATTCAGTAACCCTAACGCGAGATGGAGGGATCGGGAACAGTACGAGGGCTTGAGACGAGCTCGATGTCGACATGCTGGATTCGAAGCAGTTGGGGGGAGAGAGGCGTGGGAAGAGGCGTGGGAAGAGGCGTGGGAAGAGGCGTGGGGAGAGACGTGGAAAGAGACGTGGGAAGAGACGTAGGTACCTAGGGGAAGGCCTGAGAAGAGACCTGAGAAAAGGTCTTGGAGGAGGCCTGAGAAGAAGCCTGAGAAGAAGCCTGAGAAGAAGCCTGAGAAGAAGCCTGAGTAGAAGCCTGAGAAGAAGCCTGAGAAGAAGCCTGATAAGAAGGTACGATAGCTGCATTGCCAATGTCTCTCGCCGTCTGTTGTGAACATTCATATCCGATGCCAAACGTCCATGAGCCATCTATGTTCATGTCTATGCGAGCTCGGCTTCCCAAGTGATGTGTATATACATGGATGTTCTATCCTGTATCCAGTACTGCAACCCAAACCTCCTGTCAATGCATGCCATATATCCCGCCGAAAATGCGTCAAAAAAACAAGTTCTTGGCCTTCCGCGGAGGCATGCTCATAGAAGCAAAGCATGCTAGGGAAAAGGGCAGAAAAAGAAGAAGAGAGGGAATGAGAGGAAGAGGAAAGAGATCGAGAGCAAATCAAGTAAGGCAGCAAAAGGTTTCAAGGGCGAAAAACGGGTGCAAATTTCAGGGGCGAAAGAACTTGTCAGGGGGAAAGGCCAGATGATATAGAAATCAGGGGGAAAAAGCGCGGGGGAAAGAACCAGACGGTCCAGGGACCAAGTCAGCCCCGCAGGATCTCCCTGAGCCACCACCGATGGATGCGCGCGTCGGCGGTCAACTCCGGGTGAAAGCTCGTCCCGAAGACGTTGCCCTGCCGCACGGCGATGATGTCGCCCGCGTCCTCCTTCGTGCTGGCCTGCGAGACGCCGGGCCTCATCTTGTCCACTCTGCCGGGCAATTTCGCGAGGATCTCGACTCTCTGCTGCTGCTGCTGCTGCTGCTGCTGCTGTGTCTTTTTCCATTGCTGGTGTTCCGTCCTTTGTTGTTGCGCGATCTCCTGCCCCTGCTGAGGGGCTTCCTCCGCATCCGCATCCGCAGCGACATGCGGCAAGACCTCCTCCACGACGGGGGCGCGGATAAACACCCCCGGGAAGGGCGCGGCGTCGTCGTCGTCGTCGTCGTCGTCGTCGCCGAGGAAGGGCAGGCGCAGGTCGGCCTGGAAGGACTCGATCTGGCGGCCGAAGTGGTTGCGGTGGACGCGGACGGCGAGGCCGCCGAGGAGGTCCTGGCCGCCCTGTTTTGTGGCGTTGGCCTGCTCGGAGAGGAGGATGAGGCCAGCGCAGGTGCCCCAGACGGGTTTTTTGTGGACTCTGCGGGGGGAGGGGATGTGGTCAGCATGATAGTCGACGCTCTGGCTACATGTAGATCGTCTTCCCCCCCCCCAAAAAAGATGTACTGCTCCGTACTCGGTACGCACTTTACAAAGTCCCGCAGCGGCTCGAGCAGCCCCGACTGGGCCGCGACGAGGGATATGGCGGTGCTCTCGCCGCCGGGTATGATGAGGGCGTCGCAGCGCGCGAGGTCGGGGACGTTGCGGACCTCGATGGCGCGGAAGTGCAGGGCGAGGTCGGCGGAGGCGAGGGTGTCGGCGGCGGTGCGGACGAGGGCGAGGTGCTCTGCGAAGCCGCCCTGGAGGGCGAGGACGCCGACGGTGAGGCTGATCATGTCGGTGATACTCTGCGGACGGTATGTATGAAATCAATGGGAGGTGGATATGGGGATGCAATGGACATCCGATGCAGTGATCAATGTCGGCTTCAAGATCGGGGGTCGACCTGGAGGATGTTCCTGTCCAGAGTGTACGGAGTACGAGTATATGTAGGGTAGCGGATGGAGGCGATGCGGAGAAGTGGGGCCTCCTCCAACGGTGCAGATTGAATGTTCCTGAGAACCAGACCCGGGGATGCTGTTCCGGGAATACGGAGAGGTACATAGATGTAACCTACAGGTAGGTAGGAGCATGACCTCGGAGCGCTTCAATACTAAGTACTACTACTGTACGGAGTACTCCGTATGTAGCTGGGGAGCATGGTGGTGGGAAATGCTGCCCCAAAAGGCCTGGCGTGCTCCGAGTCTTCATGCTCAAGCCACCACGAGGCTCACTTACCGAAGAAACTCCGTCCTCTGGCGTGCCTCCGCCACAAGCCGTCGCACGCCTTTTCGGCATCTCCGCCGGGGATGCAGTCCTAACACAAGTACGGAGTACGAGTACTCCGTACATAAGTACTACTCTACCTGTATATAGTACGAGCAGTGATCGTACGCGACAGGCATGCGGGGACCTGCCAGTGGCACAGTACTAGTACTCGTGGTAGAGCCTCTCCAAGGGCCTCCCGCTTCTGCCCTCCACCGCACACGCAAGCACTCCCTATCCATTGATCTTCCATCCAATTCTGTCTTCCCCCATCTGTCTCCTCTCGCACCCCATGCACATGCATGCATGCACGGTGCGCCGCGCAGCCATCCTGCATCTGCATCCTCGCACGTCTGTGCCGCCGCATGGCTCGGGAGTCACTGCCTGAGGACTGGAATGTACATGTACATGTACCGAGTACATCCTGAGCCGCTCCCTACTAGGACCGAGCGCTATAACATACACTCGCGCATCGTAAAACAACACTTAGATTTCTTATGTTAGCTGCTAACCGATCGGTACGTACTAATTAGTTAGCCCCTCCCTTTAATTATATAGATCGCGCTACCTTTATAAAGTCTTTTTTACCTCTATATAAGTACCCTTAGGTAGTATACTAACTTTCCTTACTTCTAAAAAAATAATGCTTTATATAAAAAGTTATAATAATATTTTTTAGTATTAAGGCTATAAATTTAAATTTTCTATAGCCTTAGGCTTAGCAGTAGCTATAACCCTAGCTAGTAACTAAGCTACCGCTGCTACTGCTACTGCTTTTGTATAGAAGGGAGCAGTAGATAAGAATTATATACATTTATATAAGAAAAAGAAACATTTTAAGCATACTATAACAGAGGTTACTCTACAAGCACACAGGTACCTAGGTACCTGTAGAGGTAGACATATAGCTAGGGCTTACGAGCCTCTTACTTATAGCAATTTAAACCTTTATAACTACTTACTCTACTACCTACCTTTAGTTACTCTATAACAATTAGTAGCAATACCTTTATCTTCTACCTATTCTGCTACTAGCTTTAATTACTAACTAATAGGACTACTTAGCTAGCTACGCTATTTATAATTAATCTATTAACTATAAGCTTATAGGCTGTTTATACCTTTTGTTTTAGGCTACTATTATAGAGGCGATTTCTCTTAACGCCTTAGCAGTATACGCTATAAGCTTTATTAAGTCTATTAGCTTAAACTACTTAGTCTACTTAGTAGTCCTTGCTAACAACTACTAAGTACTACTCTAATATATTAATACTATACGTTTAGCTAAGATATTTAACATTGCTAACGCCTAAACCTTTCTGCCCTCTTAGTCTTAGCTTAAGCTATATAACTAGCTATTTAAGCGTATCTATAAAGCTGCTCTTATAGCATAGAAAGGTAGATAGCGTACCTTAGTATCTAGCTTATTTAACACTACTACTAGCTAAGTACTGTTACTAGCGCTATCTTTAGCCTTCTAAGGGAGACGTAATCCTGCGCTGTTTTATTAATTATATAACCTACGTAGAAGGAAGATCTTTAGCAAGCCTCTTATTATTGCTTTACTAACTAAGCTGCTACTAAGCAGCAAAGGTAAGTAGCGTAGTAAACGTATAGCGTATTACGCTAACGCTAATCGTAGAAAGCAGCCCTAAGACGTATCTCTTAGCTAACTTACTATTATTCTTATATTATATTAGCCTATAATAAGTGCTACCTTGTTTATAGCCTTGCCCTTTTAGGCAGCGTCTATATCTGCTACGTCTACCTTTTCTATGCCTTTACTACGTTACTCTTTTTATTCCTTTTTATACCTATGTTTAGCTTTGCCTTACTTATAGCGTAAATCTCTCCTTAGCTAAAGGCTAGCGTTATAGTAGTTATATTAATCTTATTATTCTTATTAATCTTATTATTCTTATCGTTCTTATTACTTTTTTTATTTAATTTATCTTAATTTTCCTTCTCTTTTTTATAATTACGTTACCTTACTGCCTCTTCTTATCTAAGCTACCTTAACCTATACTACTCCTACTTAAGCTTATCTTTAGCAGTTAGTTTCCTTTTCCTCTTTATTATCTTTATCCTTAGTAGTAGTTCTTTTTCCCTTTCCTTTTCCCCTTCTTAACTATATTATCTTTAAGCGTTCTTATACTTACTAAGCAAGATAGATAAAAAACTATAATACTACTAAATTATTAAGCTTAAGTAAGTAGCTCTTAAAAACTATTAGTTAGCTTAATATTAACCTAGATTAGCTATAGCAAGCTCTTAAGGCATAACTAGCTGCTTATTATTGTTATTAGTTATAGGCTTCTGTTGCTTTAGCGACTAAGCTGTCTTAGGCTTAGGCATCGCTGTGTTATTAACGAACTGTGTTAAAGTTATTGTTTTAACTAGCGTCCCTTACTATAGCTTAAAGCTGCTTACGCTTTTATAATAAGTAGTCTTACTACTATAAAGATTTTAAGCTAGTAGGTAGGTAGCTGTTATACTTTTATAAATAAGTTAAATTTAAAGCAGCTAATATTAAGTATTTTTAGCTTAATATATATAAAAAAGAAGATATCTTTTAGAAGGGAAGGTAATACTATTATTATAACGTTAACCTTTTTACTAATACGCTTTATAACTTTTATATAATTAAATATAAAGAAAACATTATAGTAAATATATTATTACTACTTAAAGGCAAAGCGCTAAAATAGTACTATAAGTAGCTTTCCTTTAACTAAGTAGTACGCTTTAAAACTAGCCCCCTTTAAGGCTAGATTAACGTCCTACTAGCTAGATTCTACCTTAATATGTTTACTATAAATCGTTAACTTAACGCTCTTTAGTATAGTTAAGTAGAGTATTCTTATAGAAACTTTATCCTTAAATTCGCTACCTTTATTATACGTTTAGCGTAGACCTATAGCTATATCTTTAAGGAAGCTTTTATAATATAAGTATATAATAAGCTTACCCTTTATCTCTGCCTTAAAGTAAAGCAACTATAGCTTAATACTATACTAAATAGCTAGCTTTAGTAGCTAAGAAAAAAGACTAAAGCATAGTATAATACCTTGCTATCGTCTATAAGCTAGTAATCCTTTGCCTTTTATAGTAAGCAGTTATTGTCCTTTAGCTATCCTTATAATTAGCGTTTTACCCTTAACTAGTTAAGGCAAGGCTAGTAAGATAAGGCTAATCGTTAACGCTTTAACCTATCGTAGAATAAGGATAAGGCTTAGCTTAATAAGCTAAATATCTTTTACTTCTATAACTAGTAACTAAGCAACTCTACCCCTTATATACCTTTTAAACGCTATTAAAAGCGTTTAAACTAAGCTTATATAGCAGCTAAGTTAAAAGCTAATATCTTAAACTAAGTTAGCAATATCTTAATCTTAGTAAATAACGTAAAAGCGTTAAAAGAAATAAAAGCTTATAGTAATTTTATTCTTATAGGTAAGCAAGACCTACTCTTTTAAGAATATACCCCTAAGAGTTAAGGCTACGCTATAGTTAAAGCAATCCCTTAACTACCTTCTTACTTAGCGTATAGATTCTATTACTGCTAATTTATAAGCAATAATAAGCTATAAGCTTATCTTAAGAAACTTAGCAAATATTAAGGCAATATCCTTAACCTAGCTTGCTTAAAGTACTATATTTGTTTAGCTTAATTTATAACCTACTTTACCCTTTTTAACTACCTTTCTACTGCTAAGGTCTACTTAGTAGGTCTAGCTATACTGCTTACTGCTATTATCTAAGCTTAGCCTATGTCTAAGGGAGCTAGCTTTAAAGGCTTCTTTTCTTATTCTTATATAACCTTTAATATCTTCTTAAACGTATTAAGCGCTGCTATACTAGCTTATATAGTCGCTAACGCTAGCTGCTCTACTCTTATCGCTAACAAAAGCTAGTTAACCTCTTAGCTAAGCGTAACCTATTCTAAGGCTTTTTTGTATCCTATTACTAGTTTTAATAGCGTTATTACGCTAATAAAGCAAGCTACCTTTATAGTATTTATACTAAGGTATATAGCTAAAGGTAAGTAGCAATAAGCCTAAATTAAGCTGTTAGTATAGGTTAAGGACAACCTAAGCACTAACCTATTGCTTAGTACCTAATAGATATACCTATATAGCGTCTCCTTTAATTTCTACGATAAGGTTATAGTCCTTAGCTTATGCTAAAGGCTAAGGGTACCTATCTAAGTATATAATCGATCCCTTAATAAGCTATAGCAAAAGGTTATAGCTACTTATACTACTACCTTCCCCCTTAGCTAGATCGTTTAGGTCTTTATTGCCTTGCTTAACCTCCTTAAGGATAAAGCTTTCTTATTATTTAGTTACTTCCTTAAGGTATTCTATGCTATTATTAACTATAATACCTATAAAGTATTATATAAAAACAAAAAAGACTTTATAATTTATATAAAAAAAGATATAAAGCTTATAATAGTAAACAAATATAACTTTAAGATAAACACTAAGCATGCTTACTTTATAAATAGTACGCTAGTACTAGATACTAAAGTACTAGTATAAAAGTTTAATTACTTGCTTAAGCGCTACTAGTTATTAAAAGCTTTTGTTAATAAGGTTAATAGTAAAGACGTTAACAAAGCTATTGCTTCTTTTATGTCCTTAAGCTACTAGTCCCTTACTATTTCTTACTTTATAAAAATAGAATTTATAAGCTTTAAAAGGGTTTACGTTTATAGGGATATACTATCTATAGCTCTTTAACTACTAAAGGCAGTTGCCTAATAGAACGTTTAAACCTTAAAAGAGCCCTTAGACATGCCTTTAGATAAGCAAATATATATCCTATTAGTAGCTAGCTAAGAATAGATAAAGCTAGTAAGAAAGGTATATCTAGCTAGCGTAAAGGATAAGTAGTATATTAATAAAACACTTAACCTTATATATAAATCTAAGCGTATATCCTTTATAACTAAGCTAACGCTTTTTGCTGCTTTTATTTTTATAGTTTAGTAAACTATAAACAGAAAGGAAAAGGGTTAGGTTGTTATTAACCTACGTAGCCTTAACGCTACTACTATTCTTAACATATACCTATTGCCTTAATAAAAAGATATAGTTACTAGCTTTTATAGTACTAAATATATTACTATTATTAACGCTAGATCCTTTTTTTACTAGTTTTACGTTTACTTAGACAACTAAGACTAGTTTACCTTAGCAACTTACTAAAGCCTTAAGCAGTCTATAGTTACATTAATAGGATTCTATAACTTACTAGCCTTTGCTTAGCGCTAAATAGACCGCTAACTTAAGCCCTTTAAAAAGTTCGCTAAAGCTTATATTAATAATATTATTATTTTTTCTTTTTTTCTTAACGATTACATCTAGTATTTTAATAAAGTACTTAGTTTCTTTTATAAGGTTAGTTTAGGTTTATTACTATTAAAATCCTTTATAAGCTATTAGTTAGTAGTCTTCCTTAGTTACTACGTTAATAGTACTAAAGTATCCTTAACCTAAAGCTAGGTTAACGCTTTACGAAAATAGTCCTACCTAAAGACCTTACGCTACCTAGAGACTTATATAAGTATAACTAATTAGATCTATAACTTTATCTTTATATACGCTTAAAAAGTTAAACCCTTTTATTAGTAAAAGGTTAAGCTTTTAGTACGTAAAAGGCAGGCTAGCTATATAGAGTCTTGCTTAGGTAGAAGAAAGTTTATTTTAATAATACGTACTAATTTTAATAGTACTGTTGTTAACGACTAGCGTAAAAAGGCATTTAACCTGCTCTAAGATAACCTACTGTACTGTTTATTAATAAGGCTTATCTACGTAAATAATAGCTGCTGTTTCTTTGCTAAAATTAACGTATTAAAAGAAAAAAGCTTTAGAGTTGCTTTATTTTATTACTATAGCAACTTTAACGCTTTACAACTAATAGCTACCTTTAAGAGAAAATTAACTATATTAGTTTCTAAAGCAAGGTTTTAAGCTTAGCTAAGACTTAGTACTAGTTAACTAAGCTTAAAGTCGCTTACCTTATCTAAGTTATAACAAAGAACTACCTTTTCTTTTATAGTACTTAGCAGCTAGTAGTAGTCTTAACTAACTACGCTATAATAAGCTTAGTAGTATAATAAAAAACCTTAGCAATAAAAGACGTTATAAAGATAAACCTACGCTTAATTAACGCTAGTAATTACTTATCTTAATTTATACTTAAGGTTATTTATATCTTTAGTAAGCTAAACGTCTTACTAAATGCTTTGTTTAAGCTCTTATATAAGGATAACGCTATATTGCTTACGCTAGCTACTAGTAACAACTCTTTAGATAATATCCCTAAGGGTCTATTAGCTAACGTAAGGTTCTTATTAACTAAGGTAGTAGTTTACAACAACGTATAGCAAGCTTTTATACAAGGCTATGCCTTAGACCTTAAATATTAACAACTTTTAAAGCAGCTAAATACCTTAGACACAATAACAAAAGACAGTATAGTCTCCTACCTTAAGTTAGCCTTTATAAAAAAGGATAGCCTGCTATACTATCGTTCGCCTACTAGCCTTAAGCTATATATACTACTTTAAGCTATAAAGCTAGTTGTCTCTCTAGTATATAATCTTTAGTACTTTAGCGTTAAGCGTACTAAGCAAGAGCTTTATAACTTTGTCTTTACTAATATATAAGATAGTATTAAATAGTATATTAATTACTATCTATACTAAACCTTCTATATTTTACGTTAAGCACTATATAATAACCTATTGCTTATTACCTTAAAGCTGTTTCCCTTTTATACTATCTACGTAAACTTTATAGCTAGACTCTTAGTAGCTGCCTTAGCTAATTCCTCTTTCTAGTAACCTAGCTTTAGCAAATACAATATAATACTTATAGTTATATATAAAGCATTTAAAAAGTAGGCACTGCTACTAAGTTATAATACTTATATAGCTAAGGTATAGGTAAGAGTGCTCCTAGGTTTTTAGCAGCTGTTATACAGTTATAGATTACATAGGCTAGGCTTAGGGACTCGAAAATAACGTAGGGGTAAGTGTGTATATTGTATAAACTCTACTCTCTTTTCCTCCTTTTAAGAGTAAGCAACCTCTAGTATACCCTTCGGACTTTATCTCTATACGTTAGTACTTACGGTACCGCTACCTCTATACTTAGACCTTCTAGTCCTTAAGTGCCTTATATAGCTGTTAGTAACACTTATCTAGAGGTTTAAAAGAGGTTCTATAATCTATACCTTCTTATATACCCCCTTAGTTAATAAGGGTATTTATACTTTATTAACTGCTTATATACTTTAAATCGCTAGTGTTAAGGTCCTTTTTCTTTTAGGACCTTAATTTTTTATATATTAAGGCTTACTTTTTAGTATAATTTACCTCTTTTAAGATCCTTCTTTCTTAATTAGTTAGTTTAACCTCCTTTTAAGGGCTCTCCTTAAACAACTTTCCTTTTAGCTTTAATTAAGTAAATTAATCCTCCTATGTATATAAGCACATACCCTTAGCCTGTTTAAGCGTTTAAGTGTTGTTATTGCAGGGCTCTTTCTAGCCCTTCCTTTTCCTTTATTCTTTATTATCTTTAAAGGTACCTTTATACTTATTTTTAAGCTTATTTATATAACTATACCTTGCTTTATCTATTATCTTATTAATTAAAGTAAGTCTTATAGTAGTATTTAATTAAGGGGTTATATTATTGTTTAATTTAAAGGGTTATTAGCTAACTCTTATATTCTAGGTCTTTTCCTTATTATAAGTCCTTTACCTTTATTTAAGAAGTAAAAGGGTTTATACCTTTTTTCTTTTAAGATTTATAAAGCTTTATATTTATCTCTTTTTTAAGTAGTTTATAAGACCCCTTAGCTATTTCCTTCTTATATTCGTTAAAGGTTAAGCGTACTAGCTTAAGACGCTCTTTCTTCCTTTTCGCGATCTATTTCTTTACTTACTTTTAAAGGGAAGTTTTATAAGGCTATGCAGCGTTCTATAGCTTTAAAAGATCTTGTTTTTCCTTTTTTAGTATAGCTTACTTAACGCTTTAAATCGCTAAATTTAGCTAGCTTTAATTTTAGCGATTAGGTTTATTTTAATATTAAGTTTTTATAAAATAATTATTCTTTTTTTTTCTATCTTTCTTTTAAATAAGTTTAAGATTAAAATATTATAAACTTAGTTAATAACTAGGTTAAGAGTCTAGCCCTTAAAGCTAAAAACAAGGTCCTTAAGTTATATAAGGATAAAGAAATAAAAGATAAAAAAGAAAAAGAAAGTAAAGCAAAAGCTTCTTTTTCCTTAAGTAAGGAGTCTAATAAGGACAGTAATAGTACTAGTAAAGGCCTTATACCTCTTAAGTTTTTCTTTTAAGTATATCCTTTCTTCTTTTATTTTTTTTTTTATTTTACTAAGTGTTTCCTTTAAGTAAAAGGATTCTTATATAGCTAGAAAGCTAGTAATATAAGTACTTTACCCCTTTAATTCTTATTCTTATAGGTCCTTTTGTTTAAGGTTACTACTTACTAAGAAATTAAATTATCCTTTAAGCTAGATCTATAATTATACTTACAAAGAGCTAGATTTATGCCTTTTTGCTTTACTGCCTTTTCCTAAAGGTAAAGCTTTTGTTTAAGCTAAGGCTTATAACGTAAGCGATAAACGCTTTATTCTTTTTAGCAAAAAAAAGATAAAAAATATAAAAGTTTAGATTATAAAACGTATTAATAAATTAAAAAGGAATTATATAAGCATTAAGGTATATTTCTTTGTTCTTTGTGTTTAAGAGTTTATAAACTAATTTTAAACTAGACTAAAAACAAAGAAAGCTTTTTTATTTAGTAGCACAAATATCTTAAATAAGTAATATTAAAAGCCTTACTCCTTAGCGTTCCTTAAGTAGTTACTTATTTAAATAGTCTTTTTTTTCTTCTTTAACTTTAGTAATTTCTTATATTATTTAATCTTTTAGTCTTAAACGCTGCTTAGGTTAAGTCCTTGCTTAAGCTAAAAGCTACGTTAAAACCTAAGGCTAAAAGGCCTACCTTTATTCTTTAAAAATTACTATTAACTTAAATAAAAAGGAATACTTTTTTTAAGCTAGTTTTAAAAACAACTCTTTTAAAGCATCTAGCCCTTTTAGCTACTCTATAATCTTTTTATAAGCGCTAAGCCTTAAAAAGTTAAGGTTTTATTTCTTAGGTTTGCTATTCTCCTTTAGTCTTAGCTTCTAAGGAATCTATAGATAAGATACTTCCTTAGCTTATTAACAATTAAAAAGATTTTATATATAATAAAAGGAAAGCTATAAAGCAAGCTAGTTAAGCAGTTAGTAATGCCTTTTAATACCTTTGCTTTAGCTACGTTTAGGCTCTTACTGCTAGCTAAAAATATAACTTTTTTCGTTGCTACGTCTTAAGCGTTAGTTTATCTTGCTGCTATAACTACGCCTTAAGCAACTCTTGCTATAATATATATATATATCTTCTCTTTGCTTTACTATATATTAAGCGTTAACCTTATTCTTAGTCCTTTAATATACTACTTTATCCTTAATATAGTAGTTAAAAAGCTTAGTAATAATAATCTTTTAGTAAGCTTTTTATCTTTTTATTTTATATAAAGATAAGTTTAACTTTATTTTTTAAAAGGTAAAAGCTTTTATAAATTAGCTTAAGGACATCGTCTAGCTTAAGATTAATAATCTAGTGCTCTTTAGTCCTTTTAATTATAAGGATCTTAAGACTAAAGATCTTGCTATAGCTAAGGGCTATGCTACTTATACTAAGGGTATATAAGAGAAGATTATAAAGTATTATACTACTAGTAAAATAAAGTAAAGGATACGCTCTTTTATTTCTTTAATAAGCCTTTTATTACTTTATTTTCCCCTTTTTTAAGGTTAAGATTAGCTATATATAACCTTTATCTTATACTATATATCTTTGTGTTTAAGCTAGCTTAGGCCTTTCTTTTTAATACATTTTTACTTAGTAATTTTCTTATGTTTAAGAGTGCTTAGAAATGCTTAAATCTCTGCTTTACGAGTAGCTTTATAAGCTTATTAGCTAGTATATCTTATAATAGTATAAACTAAATGTTTATAGTATCCCTTTTATATTCTTACTAAGCCTATATAGCTTAGATTTCTATATACCTTAATCTTATATTTACTTTTCTTAAGTCTTTAACAATAAGGCATATAGTCTAAAGGTTATTATATATAATAGTAAATCTTTCTTATAGGTTAAATCTTATCTTGTTAAAGAGATACTTAATAGTATAGGTCTCTTTTATAACTTAGTTTAAAGTAAGTAACTTAGCTTTAGTGCTTAATGTTATTACTGTTTCTTAACGAGTAGTATTCTAGAGTATTAGACCTTTATAAAAGGTTATAATATATCTTTATAAAAACTTTCTAGTCTTTTTATTATTAGTAAACAAAGCATTACTGCTTACTATAAGGACTTTTATATCTTTAATCCCTTTATAGATAAGTAAGGTTCTCTTCTACGTATAGAGGTATTTAATTGTTTAATTAGCAGCCTTATAGTACTTATTTCTTAGATTAATAAGGAAGCGTAACAACAGCGAGGCTACGTATAAGATATCTAGTCTTATTAATAGCAGCGTAGAAGATAAACCTTATTTTCTTTTAATAAAGCTTAACTAACTCTTTTATAGCCTTAACTTCTATCTTTTTAAGTATTAAGGATAATAAGATTAGTATAAAGGGTTAACGCTTTTTGTCTACAAGGTTAAACCTTATAGCTATTTTCTTAATGTATAAGTTAAGCAAGAGATAAATCTTCTGCTTTTCTTTTACTTTTATAAGCTTAATTCTAAGGAACTATTCTACGTTTCTTTTATTATATATCTTATATTTAGCTTTAAGACGCTTAATCTTTTCTTAATAAAGATCTTTATTGTTTTTATAGTATATAATTATAATATTATTTATATAAAAGATAACAAAAAGATCTTGTTTTAGAGTAAAGAAAAGGTATAGTTCTTCCTTGCTTCCTTTTAGTCTAAGGCTCTTAAGTATCTTAAAGAACTTCTTAAACTATAGCCTAGGTAAGTCTTTAAGCTTATAGAAGGCCTTAATAAGCTTTAAGCACTTTCTATTCTTATAATATCCCTTAGGAAGGTTATATGTAACTAGAATTATATTTTTATTTCTTTTTACGTTTAGAAACGCGTTCTTAACGTTAAATTTCTTTAACTTATAGTTAAACCTTACTATAATTGCTACTAGTACGTAAAATAATTGTATAGCAAGAGTTATAGCGTATATCCTTTTAATAGTTAAGGCATCTTAAAGGTTTCCTTTAATAATAAATTAAGCTTTATATCTCTTAAGGTTTCTATCTTAATTAAGCTTATAAGTAAATACTTATCTTATTAATAAAGGTTTAACTAAAGCATTAGCTTAGTTTATTTCCTTTTACGTTCTTTTATTTTAAAGGGATTTAAACTCCTTATTAGCTACTACCTTAAATAAGTCCTTAAATTTATGTTTTTTAAGCTTTCTTTAGTTATTTAGCAGCCTTAAGAGGTCCTTAAAGCTTTCTATAAAGGCTATAAGGACCGCGCCTTGCCTTAATGC
This sequence comes from Escovopsis sp. TC, assembly GCA_003055185.1. Taxonomy (NCBI): domain Eukaryota; kingdom Fungi; phylum Ascomycota; class Sordariomycetes; order Hypocreales; family Hypocreaceae; genus Escovopsis; species Escovopsis sp. TC. Next base: position 5,738,898 of record NIGD01000004.1, on the reverse strand, counting down.
TAAGTTTAGCTAAAAGGAATTTATTACTACTATAAAGAAGGTCTTAAAGTGCTTTATGTCCCTTATCTTTAAGGGTTATATATAATAGAAATGTTTAAACGTAGTTATACTTATCCTTAAGATTATTAAGTATATATATTACTTATAAATCCTATTACTTCTTTTTAGCTAAGGTATTAAGCTTAGTACTTCTTATGTTTAGTTTATATCCTCTTAAGCTTAGTTAGAACTCTTTACTAAACTTATTATAGTCTTTATATAAGCATTTAATCTAGCTCTTACTCTAACTCTTAGAGTCTCTTAAGGTATTTAAAGTCTTATAAAAGCTCCTTTTTTATATACTAAAGTATAGTCTTAAGAATCCTTTATCTTATTATTATTTTATAATAATTTACCTTCTTCTAAGAGTTCCTTGTTTAAGGCAAAAACCTTTGTTTCTGCCTTTCTTACCCCCTTAAGTATAGCCTACTATACCTAGATCTTAAACAAGAGCTTCCTTAGCTGCTTTTAAAGAAAGGTTCTATACTATATATAGTCTTTTTTTTTATCTTCTTTAATTTTATATCTTTCTTAATTAAGTTTAGAAATCTTAGGCTTTAGCTTATCTTTGTTATATAAGTTAAAGAAGTAACGTTTATTAAACCTTATATTCCTTAATTCTATAACTTATTCTTTATTAAAGAGCTATACTTAATATATATTTAAGGAAACGTAGCTTATAAGATAGCTAATATACGCTTTTAAGCTTATTTTAAAGAACCTTTAATTCTTCTTTGCTTTATAATCTTTGTTAAAGCAATATACTTTATAGCTATAAGCGTAAATGCTATCTTAGCTAGGCCTTAAGTCTATAAAGTAATTATAAATTAAGTTTAAAGCGTTATCTTAGAACTACTGTTTAAGCTTATTAATTAAAGCTCTTATTCTATTGCTTTAAGAGGGACTAATGTTATAAAGATAAGCAGCTGCTCTTATAGTTTTAGGCTATAGCTTCTTAAGCAGATAGGCTTCCTTTTATATTTTAATCTACTTAAGTATAATCTTTTGCCTTGCTTACTCTACTATACTATTTAGTTTGTATATATATAAAGGTATAAGCTTAAGATTAATGCCTTTTAAGTTTACTTATTCTTAGTATTAGGTAAGCCTTTTAATTGTAATTACTGCTTTTTTATTATTTTAATAGATCTTATAAATTATAAGTTTATATTGCTTTTTAACCTTTCTTTTAAATTAGAAAAGTAAGTTAAAGACTATATTATAAGTCTTATTAAGGAGTAGTTTTACATTAATTATTTTACTATACTTATTTTTAATTGTTATAAGCTATTAAGTATTATTATACCTTTCCTTATACTCTTAAAGGTCTTAGTAGATCCTTTAATAAGGTCTTATACTTTGCTTTTCTAAGGTCCTTTAGGATACTACTTAAGTAGCGTAAGTCTTTATATAAATCTTATACTTAAAGCGTTTAGTGCTTTTAATTTTAACGTTATAAGCGTTTTAAATAAGTACTTTTAGCGCCTTAAGGCTAAGGTATCTTAAGCGTAGATACTAAACTTCTTCTTTGTTTTCCTTTAAGGTTACTAAGTCTTTTAATAGTTTTTTTTAAACTATAAGAATACTTAATCTAAGCTTAAAAGCTATATATTTATTAAGATAAGGATTATAAAGATATTAAAGATAAAAGGAATAAAGCTTATATTTAATAAAAATAAAGCTATAGGCATAAGTAAGCTAGGCGACTACTATACTTACTTCTAGGTCTCTAAAGCGTAAAGTATAGTTAAAGCTGTTATACTATACTTTAGCCTTAGACAGCTTAGCTTCTAAGATAATATTTATATAAAAGCCTTTTATAACTATAACGTTCTTAAGTTTAAGATCCTTAGTCCTTTCCTTATAGTTTTTATTTAGTACCCCTTAGAGTACTTATTTCCTTCTTTTAAGGACAAGGAAATTAGTTAAGCTTACTTAAATAACCTTATCTAAGTTATATAAGATAAAGGAGTTAGGTATTAGCAGGGCTTAATCGTTAATAAGGTAAGTTATACTATAATTGTTAAAGACAGTGCTCTTTAAAAGTAAGTAATAAGGGCGCTTTCTTATAGTTATAAACATACCTATATTAAATAAACAAAGGAGATCTATAAGGTTAATAAAGGTTACTATAAGCGATCTAAGGAGCTTTACTTTTTTCTTTTTTAAGTTAAAAGCTTCTATCCTTTTTATGTTTTAGTTTGTTTTCTTAAGGGTTACTTAAAGGTTAGCTTACTTATCTCCTTTAATGTTCTTAAGCACTATACTTATATGCTTAGAGTTCTTTAAATAAAGTACTCTTTTAAAAGCATACTTAATGTCTTTATACCCTTTAAGCTTTTATTAATATAAGATTCTATAGGGGTACGTATAGTAGAAACTCTCTATTGCTTTAGCTAAGTATAAGCTTCTACGTCCTCTTCTATAAGCCTTTTTTCCTTTTTTGCTTTAGTTTTTTCTATAGCTTTAAAAGTTACTATAGTTTAATTTTCCTTTTCTTTACTAAAGAGATAAGAACTAAGCTTTCTTTTCTTTCTTAACCTAAGGTTAAAGGGTTAATATAGTTATAGATAAAGTAGTAGTTTCTTTGCTTTTTTTACTAATAACAGCTATTAAGATTTAAGAACGTTTCCCTTTTGCTTAAATCTTAGCCTTAAAGAACTTAATGTACTTATTAAGCTTTAGAATACTTAAAATGTTATCTTTTGCAATTACTTTATTAAGTTTAAAGAGCTTTTTTACTAACTAGTTAAGCTTAAATTTCTGTTTAGTAGCATAAAAGAAGTTCTTAATTGCTATAAGCTTCTTAGCTTTAGGTAGATTAAGTATAAGCATTACGTTATATTTATACTAGAATTTCTTAATCTACTTTTCTATATTATTTCTTGCTTTTAAGCCTTTAGTAAGTACTTCTTTGTACTTATCTTAAGCTATCTTTTTTTAAGCGTACTTACTTAAGGCAAATACTACTATTAACTCCTTAGTTATTATCTAAGTTATAACTATAATTTTACCTTTAGTAAGTCTTTGTATAATGTTATTGTATATATTATTGTTAACTATCTTTATTATCTATAGCTTAAGTTAGCTATAAGCTTATAGCTTACTTTTTTATTTTTTAAGTTTAGTATTATATTTACTTATATAAAGATAGTATATAATCTTAAGAGCTCCTAGGTTTATATTATTAAGATTTATAGTAGTTAAGGAGTAGTTTATTTCTTTCTTTTTGTCTTAGAGGCTTAATCTTCCCTTTAAACAAAGGTTTTTATGCCTTTAGGGTTAAATTTAAGTAAGGGTAGCTATAGCAGCTATTTAATAGTAAGTATTATTAATAGTTAGTATTTTTAAAGCCTTATAAGGGTTATATTTAAGTAAGTTTGCTCTTAGATTAACTTTAGACTAGATCTTAAGCGTAAAAGCAGTGTTTTTAAGTACTTAGATCTATTAGAACTAGTCCTTATTAAACTTTAAGTAAAGCTTTTTTAAGTCTTTTTAAGGAGCTATTATAATCTCTTTTTTATTAGATATAAGTTTTTAAATTAGTAATTATAAAGCTTAGTTTATTAAAAGTTTTTAGTTTCTTTTTTAAACTATATAAGCTTATAACTATTATATAGTTATAGATTATATAGGCTAGGCTTAAGGACTTAAAAATAACATAGGGGTAAGTATATATATTATATAAACTTTACTCTTTCTTCTTCTTTTTAAAAGTAAGTAACCTTTAGTATACCTTTTAGACTTTGTCTTTGTACGTTAGTGCTTACGGTACTGCTACCTTTGTACTTAGACCTTCTAGTCCTTAAGTACCTTGTATAGCCGTTAGCAACACTTATCCGGAGGTCCGGAAGAGGTCCTGCGATCCGTACCTTCTTACAGCAGCTAACGGACTAAGGTTTCTTATCTATTATTATCTTTAACAAAGATTACAAATAGTAGAGCAACTTTTAGCGTAAGCTCTTAGGCCTTATAAACGTATAGTTAGTAATAACTACTACATAGCACTTATTAGGCAACAGTTAAGCTAAGTTAACTAACGTAATTGCTAAAATAGCACTTTACTACTATTTCTTAGTTAACCTAAACAGCTACTAGCTATTAGCCTTACTAAGCATCTAGTCCTTGCTTAATAACGCTTTTGTAACGTTTATTGCTTACTCCTTTAATAAGTATATTATAAGCTTTTGCTTATAGTCCTTGCTTAATCTCCTTAAGTCTTAGTTATTTAGAAAAGAGTTATTAAGGTTTAGTACGCTTCCCTTCTTTTATAAAGTATTCTACTAAGAAGCTAAGATTACAACTAACTTTATAAACGCTTATTATAAATACTACTATAACGCTGCCTATTACCTAGGTACCTTTAAGGTTAGCAATAACGTTTTCCTTTGCTTATATTATAAGTATTCCTTGCTTAGCTAGTACGCTAAGTTTAGCTAACAAAAAGTTAGCCCTTTTAAAGTTGTCTACTAAGTTAACGCATATACTTATAAGCTTAACCTCTTAGCTTACTAGTAGATCTATCTAGTTGTCTCTATCGCTTAGCTTAAGCAAGCTCCTTCTAGGCCTAACCTTTTTAATTGCTTTTGTCTTAACTCTATATAGGTAGTAGCTATAAAAGGTAACTTAAAGGAATAGAAGTCCTTTAAGATTAAGTAGCTCTTAGCAAAGAGGGATATAGTATATAGCCTATAATATCTTATACGCTAAGTAGGTTATAGCGCTAAATACAACTAATAGTATAATAAGAACCTTCTTATGATTAACGCTAATAACCTTATTTATAAGTTTAACGCCTAAAAGCTTGTTTAGCGTATAGAAGTGCTTTAGCCTTAGGCTTAGCGCTCTTAATTAAATAGATAGCATCTTAGCCCTTAAATTTGTTTAGCCTTAACGTTATTCCCTTAGCCTTCTCCTATTGCCCCTTAGCCTTCTTATTGCCTTTAGCGTTACTCTATGTTACCTTTAGCGTTACTTTAAGGCTTAGCTGCTAATACTTATTTCCTTTTATTAGTTATATTTATAATATTATTATCCTTAGTCCTTTTTTATACTTATTTTCTTATTATAAAAGAGTTAATTAAGAATTAGCTAAGGCTTAATAATAAGGTTATTATCTTTTTTTACGTACTAGCAATTATAATAAAGGTTACTCTATAAGTACATAGGTACCTAGGTACCTATAGAGGTAGACATATAGCTAGGGCTTACAAGCCCTTTACTTACAGCAATTTAGACCTTTACAACTACTTACTCTACTACCTACCTTTGGTTACTCTGTGACACATACTATCCTACGCTTAAGGGAAGAATCTATAGCTAAAGGGTTAGCGCCTAGCTTCTTAGCATTGCCTACGTACTAGCTTAAGCTTAGCCTAAAGGAAAGGGGTCTTAAGTAAAATGCTATAATAAAGCTATTGTAAGTTGCTACTAGCCCTACTGCTACTAGTCCTACTCCTTTAGCTGCTACGTAAGATAAAGGACCTAGCTTTATAACGCGTTAAATTACAACTGCTTTAGTATTTGTTTTTTTAAAGGCTATATAGCTGCTAGCTTATAAGATCTCTTTTTTAAAAGGCTTAAGGCAGCAGCAGCGTTAGCTTTACTTTACTTAGCGATCTTAAACGTACTAAGGATATAGCTTATTAACGCCTTAAGGGGTAGTAGATAAACAGCCCTATTGTTTACTTAATGTACAATTATATCTAGGTTTAGCTTATAGTACTTATAAAGTTAAATTTCTTACTTATCTTATATAAATTAGTATACATTTAAGCTATTTAAGGAGGTCTAAAGCACTAAATCTTTACTGTGTATAGCTTTAGATGCTAGTAAGTATTAAGATTATAAAGCTTAAGTTCTATAACTACCTTAAGGGTAGTAAGAATACAGTAGCAGCAAAGCAACCCCTACTACGCCTAAAAGGCTCTAGTACACGTAAGCAGTACCTATTTCCTTTTCTTAAAGGCATTATATACCTTTTTACACTGCTTTAGCAATTTATTTATTAGTACCTAGCTAATCTTATATATTAGCTTCGTTAAAATAAGATATTAATTGCATTTAACAAAGTAGGTGTATAGATCTTGCTAAAACGCCTCGTTAAGCTTAGCCTGCTAAGCTTCTTATATTTCCTAGATACATATATACAATTAAAAGAGATCTACGAATCTATTACGTAAATATAGCTTTAATTTACTATTAAAGCTTTCTAAACGTAATATTATAGTTAATCTATAATTATAATGCTAAGTTATTATAAAGTTAGTAAATTAAAGTTACTTAAGGAGGTAGGTTCGTTTAAGGTAGTTAGTAATCTTTATATACTCTAATTAGCCTAAGAAAGCTACAAAAGCAAAGGGGGGACCCTTAGAAAAATAAGCTATAAAAAGATCTAAGGGATTAAACTTAACTAAAGAAGAAACTTATTATAAAAGCGCGCCTACTATACAAAGAAGTTAGCCTTAGTACTAATATATATAAGATATACTTAAGCTATAAAAATGCTATTAGCAGTAGCTTTAAATTAGCGTATACTGCTAACTGCTGCTATTAAAGGGATTACAATAGCTTATAAAGCAGCAAAGCTAGCTTAGTTAGCTGCTTTATTAATCTTATCTTTAGCTTCTAACTCCTTAAGCTTATAATAATCTAAGGCATAGCTAATAGCTTATTAAGCATAATCTTCTTTTGCTTTGCTTATTAAGCAGTAGCTAGCAAAAGTACTAACCTAATGCTTTTTAATATAAAAGGTAACGTTCTTTATAATATACTAAGTATATAGCTACTGCTATATATCTAGAAAGACTACATTTAAGCTACTTTTTAAGGCCTAATTAAAGTCTATAAGGATAACTTAAGGTAAAGGGATACCTACCTTCTTTATAGCAAGTTAAAGTTAACTAAGAAGCTAAAGAAACGCGTTATAGTCCTCCTTAGCAGCAAAGCTAAACCTATAGCTAAAGTTCATATACAACAGCATAATGCTTATAATCTAAAGAAAAGGTATATTAAAGCAGTTTACTTTATACGTATTATCTATTATTAATAACTTAAGACTTTATTACTAATCCTTAATATTAATCTTATAGATCTAGAAAAGCTGCTATAGCTTGCTTAATAGCTTATAGTTAACACTATAGTAAAAAACCTATTTATTTTACTAAAGGATTTTTAGAAAGGCCTACGTAAAGGAGTAGGGCCTATAGAGGCCTTAACAGAGCTGTTTCTAAAGGTAGTAAACGTTGTTAATAGATATTAAAAGAGAAGGGTACCCCCTTATAATTTAGCTGCAAATATCCTTTGCTATATTATACTAAGTGTTAGAGACTAGGTAGTAAGGAGAGTAATAGGGTACGAAGCGAGCTTAAGGGTTGTTTACTAGCGGGTTACAAGGGCTTTACTATAGTAGGTATAGCACACCTTAAGGTAAAGGTATTATTAACAAAGCATTAATCTCTAAGCCTTTTTATGCTTTTAGTAGACCTATCCTTCTTTATATACTATTCGCTGTAACCTTAAAGAAGGGTTAAAGTAGGTTTAATAGCTAGGTTTTCTTTACGTAACTTCCTTTAGTTGTTTAGTTACTTAATAGGATGCCTTCTTTTTAGTAACCTTATCCTTAAGGTTAGTGCTTAAACAGCTAAAGCTGCCTTATCTTATAACCCTATAGTAACCTTGCTATAACCTTTTATTATAGTTAAAGGTAAGTAAGCTATAAGGTACTATTTCTTTATTCTCCTTTTAACGTAGCTAAATGCCTTTACTTCTTATTTACTTTAAGTAGTATAACACGTTAAAGGCCTAAGCTACTTCTTTTATCTTTTAGAGCCCTTTTATAAACGCTTACCTTTTTAAGCTACTTATTTCTTTTTTTTCTTTTTTTTTTTTTTTTTTTTTT
>NIGD01000004.1:5687672-5730947 GCA_003055185.1 Escovopsis sp. TC | reverse complement strand
TTTTTTTTTTTTTTTTTTTTTTTTTTTTTTTTTTTTTTTTTCTTTTTTTATTATTACTATTGCTTTATTAAGCTTTTCCTAAGCTTTTATTAACTTCTTTATATATTATCTTTTTTTTTGCTACTGCTTTGCTATATATGCTAACTTTTATAGGATTTATTTAACTTTATTCTTATTATTTTATAAATTATTATAATACTTTTAAAAAAGAAGGTTATAAAAGCAAGCTAAGTAGCTATAGTAGCTTATACTACTGCTATTACTACTACCTTTGCTAATAATAATACTCCCCTTTTAACCCTTAAGGGGCTTAGCAGTAAGCTACTATATAGTCCTCTTAAGTTTTTTAACGTTTTTAACAATTTTAACTGCTTTAGTTTTAACGTTAATAGTAACAATAATATTAACCTTTTGTTAACGTATAAGCTATATATACTTTCTTTCTTTTTTTCTAAGGGCTTAAAGCTAATTTATATAGCTATTATATCCTTTGTTACTACTGCTTCTCTTATTATTATAACTAAGACCTTGCTTATAGCAATGCTTTACTACTTTATATTAATAACTAAAGTATAAGTACTTACCTTTTTTTTATAAAGCTTTTACTAATAATTTAAATAAGTAAAAGTATTAAGTACGTCTATTATATTAGTAGTAATAAGCTATATAACCTATGCTATAGTGCCTTTTATAAAGATACCTTTAAGCTTTATTACTTTTATAAAAAGGCTAAGCTACGCTTAGTAGGTTATAGCTCTTTTACTAAGCGTTTGCTAAGCTAATTTTCTATAAAACCTTATCTATACTTACTAAGTCTACTACTATAAAGGCCTTTATTATACGTTAAAGAGTAATAGCTTAGCTAAGTAGGTAGTTTACTATAAGGACGCTATATAAAAGGCGCTCTTAAGCGCGTAGGTTAATATAGCTAACATTCTTACTATAGTAGCGTTAATTAAGGTTAAGAAGTAGAATATAAGTCCTTACTTACTATAAGCTTTGCTACTCTTTTGCTAATAGTTTATAAGCTATTAATAAAGCATATAACGTAAAGCTAGCTTTTAGTAGTATAACTCTAAAGCAAGATAAGATCTATATACTAGCTTATACTAGTCCTATGTCTTTAGCTAGCGTTTTAAAATTCCTTAATAACTATAAGGATAATACTAATACTAACTAAGCTTTATAATAAGTTCGCTAAAAGCTTGCTATCTTCTTAGCTTTAAGGTAAAGGTATAGATAAAAAAGAAAAAAGTAGTTAAAAAAAAAAAATTTATTTTATATATAGCTAATAATATAAAGGAGATAATGCTATGCTAGTTATTTAATAGTAGTTCGCTGTTAAGTTAATAAGCAGCTGCTTTAGTAGTAAGAAATTAACTCTTTTCCTTACTTCCTTTTCTTTTTACTTTCCCTTAGTACTTTTACGTACTTTTCCTTTAGTAATACTATCTTATAGTTAGCTAGTAGGTTAGTTGCTATAAAGTTACCTTTAGTATACTATAAGTTATTATTATTAAAGTAATCCTTTTACTTAACTAAGTATTTATAGCAATAGCTTTTATACTTATAGTTAAGTATACATTTAATCTTAAAGGTCTTATTAGTAAAAAAAAGGTAATCTATTAGCTTAGTTAGTTTACCTTCTTTGCTATTAAATAGTTTTAAATTTATAGCGTTAAACATATTATAGATTTTAATAGATAAAGGTAGTTAAAGTTAAAAAGCTAGGCTACTAGTCTTAACCTATTTCTTAATCTAGTAAAGCTTTATATACCTTTATATAAGCTTTTAGCTAAGTTACTAAAGGTTTAAGTGCTTTATAGAAAGTAAGACTTAGTCTTTTACTTTAAAGTCTACTTTTTCTTTTTTTTAGTTATACTATTTCTTATAGCTTTCCTTAGCTTTATTTATTAAGGTTACTATAAGCTTATAGAAAGCTTATAAGTCGTTAAGCTAGGTTTAGGCGTCTTTTAACGGGATTAACTACTTAGGTATATTCCTTAGGGCTTATAGGTATAGACCTAAAAGCAGGTATATAAGTGTTTTGCTAATAGCTAAGTAAATAGTATTATTATAAGTAAATTATGCTAGCAAGAGGTTATTAGCTTAGTTAGCTTAGTCTTTAGCATAGAAGGTTTAAAGGTAGTATTTAATAAGTTAATTTTAGCGTTCTATTTAGCTATTAGTTTATAGGTAGAATATAGTGCTAAGTTACTGCTTAATTATAAGGAAGTAGTAGAAGCTTTGCTAAAACTAGCTTATAAAAACAAAGCTTTTATCTATAACAATTCTTATAAGTATACTAAAGAACTTAAAAACGTAATTAAAGAAAAGGTTTACTAGCTTATTACTAATAATTTACTTATAGGTTAGTATATAGAAGGCGTAACATATATATTTATTAACTACTACTAAAATTAAGTTATAAGACTAGTACTGTTCCTTTGCCTTAGGAAGGTTTATTATAAAGTTTATAAAGATTTCCTTTTATAGCTTAGCTAGCGTAAGTAGCAAAGTAAGTTTGCTATAAGGTTAATAGTACCTTAGCTTTATAAGTTAGTACTTAATATATATAAAAATATACTTTTTAACGTTTTTTCTTAAGCTACGCTAATAGTATATCTTTGCTATCTTAGTAAGTATATAGCTAATTCCTTAATACTTACTTATTAAGTTATTATAGAATAATATTAGTATTTTTAGTCTTACCTTAAGGGGTATATAAATCTTTTCTTTAAACTAGATAAGCTAGTTAACCTTTTTAAACTAACTTTAGCTTTCTTTTAAACTATTTTAAGCTTTTTTTATAACTTTATCTAAGGTAAAAAAAGCGTCTTTCTTTTACGCTTAATAAAGTACTTCTTTAAAAGAGACTAAGTTTACCTTTAATATTATAGCAAGCTTTTAATAAGGTTAAAGCAACCTTAAGTTTAACTCTTTACTATCCTTAGTCCTTTCCCTTTAAAGCTTTTGCTTAAGATAAGCTACTTATACTATAAGTACGCTTTATTTAGTAAGCAAAGCGTTTAATAGTTATAAACTATATAAGCTTATAATAACTTCTTTGCTTTATAGCAGTAGTAAAAACCTTACTTTATATATAGTATTACCCTTTAGCTTAGTCTTCTTATCTTTAGTATATCTTGCTTTGCTTATAAATTGCTAAAAGAACGTAGAAAGTATGCTTTTACGTTTTATTTATATTACTCCTTTGTTTTTATAGTTTACTTTTTTTAATAAGCTATTTACTAGATTAACTTTCCTTAGTTAGTATTTAATCTAAAAGTTAAAAAGAGATAGCTTTTTTATAGCTATAACTTACCTAGTAGCTAGTTTTAACTTCTTTATAAAGTAACTATAGTTAAAGTAGTTAGTAATAACTTAGATCTTTTTATTAGTATACGTAAAGTAGTATTACTATATAGTAAACGCTTTAACTATAGCTAATATTTCTACGTTTAGTATTAAGTATTAGATTTCTAGCCTTATTAGCTTCCTTAAGAAGTAAGCTATAAGGTACTAGTAACCTTTTTACGTTTCTTAGGATAAGATTACGTTAATTGTAAATTATAATACGTTAGTCTAAACTTAAGTTAGTTATATTAAGTTAAAGTAAGTTAAGATAAGTTCTTTTAAAAAGGCTTGCTTTAACCTATTAAATGCTATAAGTTCGCTAAAGCTTAGCTTAAAGTTTTCCTTTTATTTCTTTTAAAGAATATTTATTAAAAGGACTATAATTTTACTATAATTTTTAATAAATTGTTAGTAGAACCTTATAAAGCTAAGAAATAATATTACGTTGTATATGCTTTAAGGTTATAGCTAGTTTATAATAGCTTTAACTTAATCTTTTTTTATATAAATCCCTTTTAAAGAAACAATAAATCTTAGGTATAAGACTATATTAACCTTAAACTTATACTTTAAGAGGTTAGCGAAGAGCTTTCTTTTTTATAGCTTTTTAAGGACTTAGTAGACGTACTATATATATATAGTAAAGTTTTAGCTATAGATAAGGATGTTATTAAGGTAAATAATATAAACGTAGTTAATTAACCTTTATAGGATATTATTAATGTATTCTTAGAAGGTTACTAAGGCGTTTATAAGTCTAAAGGGTATTATATAGTACTTAAAGTAGCTATATCTATATTAAAAGGCTATCTTTTACTTATTACCTTTATAGATACGTATCTAGTAGTATATATCCTTTAGATCTAGCTTTATAAATACTATTACTTTTTATAGTTAATTAAAGATTTTTAGAATTAAAAGGAGTAGTGCTTTATTTTTATAGGTTATTTAGTTTAGCGTATAGTAGTTAACGTAGAGTTATAGCTTACTTCCTTTCTTAAAGACAAATAGTACTAAGGCGCTATAAAGGCTTATTAACCTTTAGATCTATCCTTTTGCTATAGCATTGTTTAAGTAGTCTTATAAAACCTAAAGTTCTTTTTCTATAAGTAAGTAGATAGGTCCTTAAAGCATTAAAGGGTTTTTAATAAGGTTAATAGCGTATATTTATCTAGCTAAACGTTCTAGCTTAGTTGCTTCTTTTTTGTTAAAGACCTTAGCGTAGTTATAATACTTAAGGGGTAAGGTTACTATAACTTCCTTAAAAGCTTAATCTTAAGTCTTATAGTTATATAGCTAAAGAAAAGCAATAATCTTTAAGGATTTATAGAATTTTATAGAATAAGCTAGCTATAAAAACATAAGGACTAAGGAAAAACTTTTCTTTAATAAAAGGTAGTTTTATTTATTATTTATTTAATAAATACAAAGATCTATTGCTTTAAACTAAAGTATCCTTAAAATTATATCTTCCTTAATCTTTATTACTACGTAAAGAAGTAAATACCTTTTTATAACTCCTTAGTCGTTAATTATTTTAAATAGCTTTATAGTTCTTTTAAAGACCTTAAAAAGGAAGTCCTTTGCTATAGTAAGGACCTTAAGTCCTAGAAGCAAAAGCGTATTCCTTATAACCTTTTTACTAACTAGGTTAACTTTACTTCTTAAGTTAAAGAGTGCTTTTAAGGTAACCTATCTACCGTTAAACTAGATATACGCTAGCCTAAGTATAATAGCTTTAAGGCTAGTATACCTTTATCCTTAGCTAGGCTCCTTTAATAGCTCTTTGTTAATACTACTACAAATTTAAAAGAAGTCTATAAGGACTACTTCCTTAGGTTACTAATAAGGTAGCTAACTATAAAACTCTATAGTATATAAAAGAGATAAATACTTCTTATAGTTAAGGGCAAAGTATCTTAACTTATAGTAGCTTAGTCCTTAGTACTTAAAGTAAATAATTAGTTTATAAAAGGTATTATAAGGTCTTTATAAAAAGCTAGTATTATTAGTATAAAGTTCTTAATTAGTATTTATAAAAGGTACTACTTACTATTATTGTTAACTATATGTTACTACTAGCTTTAGGTTAGTTTCTTTATTAAAGAAAGTCTTAGCAATAATCCTAGCCTTTTTTATTTCTACTTAGTTCGCTAAAACCTTACTATAAAGTATTTAGTTACGTAGCTTAAGGCAAAGGTAGAAGAAGAAGTTATAAACTTAGTAAAAAGGTAGTATAAGTTCTAAGAGTTCTGCCTTAATATTTTTATAGAACTTTAAGAATAATATAAACTTTTAGTAAGCTTACTATAAATAGTTAGTAAGCTTTATACTAGCATTAAGGTAGCGCGTTAAACTATTGTTAATACTATTTTTAAGCTATTATTTAAACTTATTAAACGTAACCTTTATAATCTTACTATTATAACTAGTAGTAAGGTATGTCTTTTACTTTTAGCGAACCTTTAGCAAAAGGGCTATAATGTAACGACTAACACTAGATTAACCCGAGGTTACGTATACTATACAGTATATATCTTAGGCCGATTATACCTAACGTAATTAGGCTAAGTCTTAGTTCTTATATATAAAGACCCTTACCTTTTTATACAATTATTATATAATAACCTTATAACTGTCTTACTTAATAACCTAGTATATTACTATTATTGTTATAAATCCTAAGACTTCTATTATTATTACCTAAGAAGTTATAATAGTAAATATACAATTACATTAAGAAACCTTAGTAATATTAACTAATCTAATTGCTATAAAAGAAGGTAGCAAATCTTCTTTTAGTAGTAAATTTTATTTACGAACCTACTAAGACTCTTTGTCTTATATTAGCAAAAGATAAAGAAAGTTTTATAACCTAAAGAATTCTTTATATAACTAGATGCGCTAATTAGAAGAGCAAATTTAAAATCTTTATAAGCAGTTAGTATAAATAACTTAAGGAAATTAAAGGGATTTTAAGGATAAATTAAATAATAATAAGATTAAAGTAAAGAAATTTACTAAGTTTACTTTAAATACCTTATTCTATAAGCAAGATAATTAGCTTAACGATTTATAAAGAGCATTTAAAAAGGCTAAGAAAAGATATTAAAAAGATTTTTAAAAGATCTTATTAGCTTTAGATTATATAAATACTAATTATTAAGTAAGATAAGATTATTTCTTTAATAAATAAATTAAAGAAGAAGTATGCTTTATATTAAAGAATAATTAGATCTAGTTTAAAGCATAAACTACTATACTACTTTAAGATATAAAGATTTAAGAGCTATTAATTATAAGCTAAATTAAAAGTATAAAACAGCAAAATAATTAATCTTTAAGGGATTTTTATATCTACTTAAACTCTTTAAAAAAGAACTTTCTTTAAAAAGATAAAAAGGAAAAAGCTTTTTTCTTTTTTACTAAACTATAACTTAAGCTTAAGAATTAAATGTTAACTTAAGGTTTATACCTACTAGTAGAAAAAGAAGAAATAGTTACTTTTACTACTTAATTCTAGAATACTATAGTAAGAAAGAAAAAAGATTTAAATCTTTATAAAAGTTAATTAAAAAGGCTATAAAAAGGATATAAGTTTAAAGGAGAAGGTTAAGCATAAGGTACTTATTAGTAAGTATAGTTAGGTAATAAAGATACTAAGACAACTCTTTAACGAAATCTAGTTAAACTAGATAAGAAGGTTTTAATTTGCTATACCTATAAAAGCAAATTTTATTTTTAACCTTAATATCCTTAAAAACCTAAGATTAATAACTTAAAAGAAAAAGGGAAGAAGTTAAACTAATAACCTTTAGTTTAGCTTAATCCCTTAAGGTTACTTTATAATTTTTTATGCTTATTTCTATATATAAGATAAAAGATACAAAAACAACTACTAATTTTAATAGTAAAGCTAAACTAGATACAATTAGTATTTAATTTATATAAGAATAAGGATTAAAAAAATTAAATAAAACAGTACCTTACTTTAATAACGTGTTATAAAGAAAAATTAATACTTTTAAAGTATAAAGTATACTAATAACTTTAACGGATTTAAGAGGAATATCTTATACTATTACGTAAAAATGTATAAGTATTAAAAGAAAAGAAAATTTAAGTCTTATTTTACTTTTAATAGAAATAATAAAAAATAAACTTATTTACTTATATTTATATAATAAAAGTTAGTAGTCTAAATAAGATTTTATAAAAACTACCTTAATTTTAGTTTAATAATTTAAAAAAGAAAAAAGAAAATTATAAGTAACTATAGTAGCAATTATAGTAAATCTAGACCTAATTCTACTTCTAGACAAAGAAGAGGTTAATACTAATAAATAGGGAAGACCTAAAGAATTAAAGGCATTTAACGATGTTTTTTAATAAAGAATTCTTGTCTTTTACTATATATTAAAAGAATAGATTATATAATTAATCTTATAAAAGGAAAAAATCTACTATATAAACCTATTTATCCTTTATTACTAGCTAAACTAGAGTTACTCTAAAAATACTTAGACAAAAACCTTATAAACTAATGTATTAGACTATCTAAAAGTCCTACTAAAGTACCTATTCTTTTTATACTAAAGAAAGATAGGAGCTTACGCTTAGTAGTTAATTATTAAGGATTAAACAAAGTTATAATTAAGAATTAATATTTATTACTACTTATTACTAAATTAATAAATTAAATCTAAGGATACTAATAGTTTACTAAAATTAATATTAAAGATATATATTACTAGATATATATAAAAGAAGGCAATAAATAAAAGACTATGTTTTATACGTAATACAGTTACTACAAATTTATAGTTCTTCCTATAGGATTAACTAATATGCCTACTACGTTCTAAAATTATATTTATTTAGTACTTAGTAATTTACTTAATACTATTTATATTGCTTACTTAAATAATATTTTAATATTCTTTAAGACTTAAGAAGAATATATAAACTATATATAATAAGTACTTTAAAAGCTCTAAGAAAGTAAGCTTTATACTTATCTAAACAAATACTTATTTTTTAAGAAAAAAGTTACCTTTTTAAGCTTTATTATTTTAAACAAAGGACTAAGAATAACGTAAAAAAATATTAAAGAAATCTAAAATTAAAAAGAACCTACGTTATATTATAATATCTAAGTATTCTTAGGATTTTATAACTTTTACTATAAGTTTATTATAAGATATACTAAATTAGTAAGACCTTTGTATATATTGCTTTAAGGATTAGTAGGTAGTAAGAAACTAAGATAAATATATTTAAATAATAAAAAGAAATAAGCGTTTTATACCTTTATTAATGCTTTTTAATATATACCTTTACTTTAATACTATAAACTAAATTAGCTAATATAAATTAAGATAAACGCGTTAAGGTTTATATTAGTAGCTGTTTTATCTTAACTAGATTTATAAGAGAAATAGCATTTAGTTATATTCTTTTTAAGAGCATTTTATAGTTTAGAATTAAACTATAGTACTTTTAATTAAGAGATATTAGCTATAGTAAAAGCGTTTAAACATTAGAGACATTATATTAAAGGAGCTTATAAATTAGTAAAGGTTCTTAGTAACTACTAAAATCTTTAGAGCTTTATAAAGCAATCTAAGCTTAGTAGTTAATAAGCTTATTAATATATATTTTTAATACTATACAATTTTACTATTAAGCATTAATCTAAAAAAACAAATCTAGTAAATAGTTTATTAAGACGACCTAACTATAAGTTAGATTGTCCTAATATAGTAGAATTTTCTATAGAACTATAAAAATAACTTTAAGTAGTATTAGAAAGGAAACAAAAAGGTTATAATTCTTTTATATTTTTATATAGTTAATGTATAAATATATATAATAAGATGTCTAATTAAGGACCTAGATATATATAAGCAATTACCTAGAATAAAGTAAAAGAATCGCTTACTTATTAAAGCGTATATAAACTAGTATAAGACTTATTGCTTTAGCTTATTAAAGATAGTTAATATATAGATTCTAAGATTAAGCAATTAAAGCAAAAAGCTTTAAACAAGTAAAGCATTAATTATAATCTATTGTTATTTAAAAGCAAAATAATAATTCTAAATAAGAATTGCTTTTAAAACAAGCTATTATAGCTATACTATAATAATCTATTAGTAAGTTATTTTATAAAAGCAAAGATAAATAAGCTTTTGTTTAGAAGATTCTTTTAAAAAAATATATAGTAAAATATTAAAAAATATATTAAGTATTACTAAGTTTACTAAAAATAAACAGTAAAAAAGCATTAACCTTTTAGTAAACTTAAATTACTACTAATTTTATTATAACTTATAAAAGAATTAATAATAGATTTTATTATAGGACTACTAAAAGTTATTTTTTAAAACAAAAAGGTTAATAGAATTTTAGTTATTATTAACTGTTTTATAAAATTTGCTTTATATTTTACGATTTTATTATATATTACTGCTATTAAACTAGTAAAGCTTTTTTATAATAAGGTAGAACTCTAATATATAGGTTTACTAGATAGTATAGTAATAAATAAAGGATCTTTGTTTACTAGTAGATTTTAGTTATTTTTTTATTACTATTTAAGGGTATAAAAACGTTTTTTAATAGCTTTTTATCCTTAAACTAATAAATAAATAGAAAGAATAAACTAAACTATAAAATAGTATCTAAGATGCTTTATAAATAAAAATTAAAAAAACTAGCTAAAGCTATTAAGAATAGTATAATTTACTACTAATAATACTAAATTAAAGATAATAAAGATCTTTCCTTTTAAAGCTTTTATAAGGTATTCGCTAGATTTTTATGTTAACGTTAAGGATAACGTTCCTTAAGAAAGGGTCTTAGATATAAAAATTTATATTAAAAGACTTTAAGAAACCTAAGAAAAAATAAAAAAGAATTAAAAGATTATATATAAAAAGTAAGCAAAATACTTTAATTAATAGTATTAAGAAATAGAATTTAATATAAGAAATCTTATAGTATTGTTTATAAAAAACTTTTAATTTTTTAAAGAATTTATAAAGCTTATACTAAAACGTATTAAGCTTTTAAGGATATTAAAGAAGATTAGAAAGTAAGCGTATTGTCTTATAATACTAATACTATATAAGGATATATATAATATGTTTTATATAAGTTTACTAAAATTATAGAATAAAACTATAGATAAAAAAGATAAATTATTACTAATGCTTTTACTAAAAAAGAATAATAAATAATAAGAAATTAAATCTATTAAAGATTATAAAAAGCAAAAAGAGCAAATGCTTTATTTAGTTAAATAAAAAGGATAGCTTACTAAGTATAATAAGTAGGTATCTAAAAGTAATATAAATATACTTTAAATCCTTAATAAATATACTAAGCAAAACAATACTTAAAAGCAAAAAAGTAAAGTAAAAAGAAGATCTTAATAAGCAATAGAAGATAAGCAAAAATGCTATAAATACTATAAAACTAAGATCCTTTAACTAATAGGATAACTATATATTATATTATTATAAAAAGCTTACTATAATAGAGTAGCTTAGGTTATGTTGTTAGCATTAAAGAGGCTTATACCTTAAGGCTTGTTAACTAACGCTTTTAAAAAGGTAGCGTAAAACAAAGAAAACGCGCTAAATAAAGCAATAAAATTCTTATTAAAAGAGTTAAGACAAAGAACTATTAGAGATTACTAAGAAGTAATCTAAGCAGTAGTTTACTAAAAAGTTAGTAAATATATTATAAAAAGGAACTAAATATATATTATAAAAGGTAAGAGTAGCTTTAATAAGGCATTCTATAGCATCCTCTTAGACATAATATAAGCTAAATATATATCTATTTTCTAGGACTAAAAGTTAGTAAGTATTAATATAAAAGAAAGAACGATTTACTTATATTATATAAATAGCAAGGACTTATTTACTACTAATAAGAAGTATACTGCTTATATACTTACTTAAAGCACTTTATTAAATTACTAAGCGCTTTAAACTAAATTAATAAGGTAGCAGCATTAAAAAAACAAAGATCTATAGCAACGTTATAAGTTTAAGTAAATCTATAAACGTTAATAAGTAGATTTATAGTATTAACGCTTATATTAAACAATATATATATAAATAAAATATAATTAGTTAAATTATTATAGTTGCTATATATTATAGCTATAATTTAAAGAAGTTAGTATATAATACGGTATGCCTCCCTAGGGAATTCCTAGGGATTTCCCCTGGGACTATCCCGGTGAATTCCCTAGGATTTCCCCTAGCCGCTTCCCTAGGATTTCCCCTAGAAGCCCGATAATAAAATCCTAGGGAAATTACTATAGGAGATCGTGTATATAGATAGCCTATAAGGACAGTTAGAAATAAAAGAAAGTATAGATTTTTACTTAAGCAATTAGTATACCTATATTATAATAATAGTCTTTAGTAAATTCCTTAGGAAAGTATTATTAACGCTTGCTTATATTATTTAGTAGTAATACTATAGATTCTATTAAGTTCTAATTCATAGACTACTTCTTCTTTAGAAAGCTTCTCTTAGCTTAAGAGCTTATACTAAAGATTAAGAGCTTCTTTAGCTAGATTATAATAGATAACCTTAATAATAAGTAACTTGCTTATAAAGAAGAAGCTTACTTTATTAATATCTTTAAGGACAAATACCCGTTTAAGGGCATTAAGGCCTACTATCTTAACGTATACTATCTTCTATAGCTTCTTAACTCTTTCCTTAACCTAGAAAACGTTTATAAAAGCTTTATAAAGTAGTACTTGCTTAAGTATTTAAAGAATAAGAATAAGCTGTTTAACTAGCTAAGGTGCTTTTCCTATAATACTAGGCACCTAGTATATAATAACCTAAGGGTGCTTAGCGTACTATACTACCTATAGCGTTCTTAGCTAAGCTCCTTTAAAATAAAGGAATTATTAGTTAAGGTTCTAGGTTACTTCTTAAATAGTATACTGCTTTCCCTTAATCTTAGTTAGCTAAAGATCCTTATTAAAATAGAATTTAAAGAAAGTGTCATACAGTTACGGATCGCGAGGGTAGGAGCATAGGAATCAAGGAAGGTTAGCTTAACCGACTAATCTAAGGTGTTAAAGGGAGTGAGGCTATATACACACAAGTAATCTCCTTAATTCGAGCCTTTTAGATCCGGTGTATCCGGTAGTTGCTTAGATCTAGTTTAGCAAGGAACAATGTTTCTCCTTTAACCGAGTTATATAATTAGCTTAATCTAGCTCCTTAGCTCGTAAGCTAATTAGATTAATCGCCTTACTTCCTTTGTTAATCTACCTAATTTAGTTATTGCGGCCTGCAGCACGTCTCCTTTCCTACGCGTCTCCTTACATACCCCTTATTTAATAAAGCTATTTGTAGCGTTAGTAAATGCCTTTAGGTACACGCAATTATTGTTAATAATCTCTATTAAAGCTTCTCGTTTAATCGCAGCTATCTAATAAATCGATAGCGTTAATCTAATTAGCTTAGGTGCTTAAGGTAAATAAGGTAATTAAGTAGGGTCCTGTCGTTGCAGTTAATCGAAATAAATAGAACGTCTTTTTACCTTTCCTTTACTTTAGTAGGTACTTAAGTTGTCCCTTAAGTCTTTCTTTTTTAGATCCTAATCCCTCTCGTAACCCTTCCTTTTTCTTCCTTAACACTATTATCTTATTAATCTAGCTCCTTTGTCTTCGACTAACTGTATATGTACATTTAGCAAACTTCCTAATTCCCTAGATCCGATCTACATAGGTAAGTAAGTTGTACCCCTTTTAGTAGAGCGTGTTATACGAGGCGCGTTATACGAAGCGCGTTAAGTTCTCTTTGTTTAGGAAATAGCGTTATTCGCTCTAGGAGGGAAGGAATAAGACAGCTAAGAGCCTAGTCCTCTGTAATTTAACTAATTAAGCTAACTATAGATTTAAGTAGATAAACAAGATAAATTCCTAGCCTTAAGAGCTTCCCTCTGTTCTTAATAATAGAGTCGTTTAAGTCTTGTCTAGGACTCGTCCGTTTTTTAATATTCTAGCTAAAGAGCGTTACAGCGTTTAGTCTTTGCTTACGTTGTTTATTGTAGCCTATTCCTACGAATATAGATCTGTCCCTTAGCGCCTACCTATTAGAGTAAGTTAATATTTCTTCTTCGTATAACTCTATTGCTAATTCGTTTTCTTTTAAGATCTTATTAAACCGCGGGCTTTGTCTTGCTTAGATCTGCGATTTTTCGATCGCCTACCTCTCTAGCCGCCTAACTCCTTCTTTTCTTAGCATTATTTAAAATCTTTGCAAAAAGGAAGTTACTAAGCTAGCCCCTATGCCTAAGGGTTTGCTCTACGCTACGTCTACTAGCCTAGAAATCATTAAGGTTATTAACCTCTATAGCTCTCCTGCTCCTGTCCCTTTCTTAGCTTTAGCTACTTGCTCTTAAAAGAATACTATCGTTCTAACGCGTAAGGTTAGTTAGGTAAATCCCTGTGCTTATAGCAGCAGGGCTTGTAGTGTTGCTTAAGGTAAAGCTTGTAGACAAAAGCGTAAGGTTTGCAAGAGTCCTACCCCTAAGGTTAACGAGTTATTTGCTGCTAGTGCTGTACTTAAAGAGGTAACTCCCTATCGTTTTCCTAGCCTTAGTAATATTATTATTAAGATTTTAAAGTCTAAGATTAGTTTAACTACCTTAACTTACAGCAGCACCCTTTGCCCTTGCTTCGCAACGCTTTAGCTACGTTCTACGACTCCTACGTTAGTTAATCCTCCTGCTATCGTTTTGAACTCTGCGTTTAGCGTTATTGCCTTAGTGTCTACGCCTACCCCTTTAACTCCCCTTCTTTGCATTAGTTTAGTTGCCTTAACTCCTTTGTTTAGCTTAGTTGCTCTAATACCTTTAGGTAAAGACGTTGTTATAACTACCCCTGTTAATAAAAAGCTAAATTTAAGCACTTAGAGGGGATGGCGCTCTAACTAGCGTTGTAACAAAAGTTAGTAGGTTAAGAATACCCTTCTCTAGAATCTTTATATAAACTATATTATAAAGTTTTCCTCTGTTATAACTATAACTGATTTTTCTTGCTACGTTAAGCTAAAGGAGAATACTACGCGCTATAAGAACTACGCTCTTAGCACTTAGTGCGCTAACGTATAAGTTATTCCCTTTAAACAATAATATTATTGTAGTTTACTAATTTAAGCGAACAGCCCTCTCGTTTAGCTTGCTAAGAGCAATGCTATGTTAGCTAATTTAGCCTAAGGCCCTGCTAGCCTTAAAGTAAGTTCTTTGTCTTGCTTTGCTTCCCCTTAGGTTGCTTAAGTTAACCCCTTAGTAGAATGTAAAGCTTAAGGCTTACAAGCTTACTCAGAAGTAAAAGGAAGAGCTAAAGCACCTTAGTACTATCCTGCCTTACCCTTATAGTATCTTCTTATATACCTTAGTACTATAGCATATAAACTAGCAGTTATAGCAGCAGTAGGCGCTGTAATAGCAATAGGCAGCTTAACAGCAGTAAGTAGTTTAGCAGCAGGTTTAGCAGCAATAGCAGGTATAGCAGTTAGCTTAATAGATCTAGTCGGCTTAGTAGCAGCAGCAGCAATAGGTACAGCAGTAGCAGCAGCAACAGGTACAGCAGCAGCAGCAGCAACAAGTACAGCAGCAGCAAGTTTAGCAGCTGCAGCTAGCTCCGCCGCCGCCGCCGCCAGCGCCTACCTTAACTATTCTAACTAACCTTAAGGCAGTAAAAGCATATTACTTGCTAGTTAACTAGATAGCTGCTAAGAAGGCTAATTATTAGGCTTTAGGCTAGTAGTAAGGTAAGCGTTTTGTTTTAGGGGAAGAGAGAGATAAAGTAGCTTTTATAAGGAAGGTATTTTAACGGTCCTTATTTACAGTTTAAAAAAGGAAATTTAATTAGTATAATAATAAAATATAATAATGTTAAAACAGATAGAATAATTTAGGTTTATTTAAGAGAATAAAGGTAGTTATTTTGCTTTGTTTAGCGCGTCGTTGCCTTACTTCTTTTCCTTATTTTCTTTAGGACTATTAAGTAGAATTAAGTTTAGCAACTGCAATAAGTTAAGGAGAGCTTGAAAGTGCTTAAACCTTTGTCTTAGCAGTGCTTTTGTAAGCTTATTAGCTAGCATTTTAGCTAAAGGGATAAATTTAATATTAATAGCATTGCGTTAATATTCTTACTGCGCCTACATGCCTTATATATTAATATAGCGTAGTCTAGTATAAATCTTCCTATCTCTTCCTATTATAAGTTGTATTGTTTAAAGGTTATTACATCTAAGAGTAAAGCGCGTACCTAGATTAAACTATATTTCTTTAAAGAGTCTCGTTAAGGCATAGGTCTTACGAGCTAGTTAATTTAAGGCAAAGAGCTTAGCTTTAGTGCTTAATGTAGTTACTATATCTTATCTTATAGCGTTCTATAGTATTAGTCCGCTAAACAGTGTTACAATGTATCCTTATAAGGAGCGTTAAGTATCTTTATTGTCTGTGAATAAGGCATTGCTTAATGTAGTTAAGATATCTATTTTAGTAGTCCTTTTATAGCTAATTACAAAGAACCTTTTTATATAAAGATATTTAATTATTTAATTAGATGCGTAGTAATGTTAATTACTTAGATTTAAAAAGAAGCGAGAGAGGAGAGAGGCTTTATATGCTACGTCTAGTTTTGCAATAACTGCTGCGTAGAGTATTAAGCTAATCTTTTCTTAATAGCTTTTAATCGATTCCTTTATAGCTTAGCCCTAATTCTTGTTAAAGGAGGTTAAGGGCACTAGAATTAAAGGCTACTAATTTCCTTCGGTTAGTCTAAAGCGTTAAGCTACTTTCTCTAGATATATGTTAAAAGAGAGGTATATCCTTTAGCTTAGTTAATCTCGTTGCAGTCTAATTCTAAGGAACTAGTTTACGTTACCTTCGTTATGCATTTTGTATTTTAAATAAAGCTTCTTAATGATTTTTGTTGCCTAAGCCTTATTGTTCTTATAAAACGTAATAATAATGTTATCTACGTAGAAGACAATAAAGATCTTGCGGTCCTAAGTAAAGAAGAGGCATAGTTCCTTATTGCTTAAAGCAAGTCTAAGCTGTATAAGTGTGTTTAAGAATTCCTTAAACTATAGCTTTAGTAAGTCCCTTAGGCTATACAATGCTTTAATTAGCTTAAGGCATTTCCTTAGTTTACGGAATCCTTTAGGGAAGCTATACGTTATAGGGAGTATCGTTTTATTGTCCCTATAAGCGTTTAAGAACGCATTCTTAATGTTAAACTTCTTTAGCTTTATATCAAAGTAAGCTACAAGAGCTACTATTACTCTAAATAATCTCGCTGTAAGTGTTACAGCGTACGTACTATTGATAGTGTCTTAGTGTTAAAGGTCTCCCCTTACTACTAGCTACGCTTTGCATCGTTTAAGATCTCCCTCTTTGTTAAACTTATATATAAACACCTAACGAAGTAGGAAAAGCTTTAACTTTGCCTTTAACCTGTCTATAACACGCTACATTTATTTCTATTAGATAGAGTTAAACTTTATTTAAGCTGCTTTTATAAATTTGTCCTTAAGTAGGTAGCTAATCATAGCTCTCTATCCGTTTAGAGGTTATAGTAGCGTGTTAAAGTAACGTTTTTAACTTCCTTCTTTTGCTTAAGCGAGTCGTTTTAGTTAAAGTACTATAAGCAAAGTAGTAAAGAAGGTAGTATAGCTTTGTATTTCTGCGTTAGAAGGTCTCTTGAGTCCCCTTAAGTAACGGAATGTGCTAACTCTAAAGCTACTAATAACTGTAAAATAAATCCCTTTTAAGCGCTTATTCTTTTTATAGATACGATTGCTTTGTCTTAGTTAAGTAGGGTCTATTTTAGTCCTTGTTTAACAAGGTAGTTAAGACTAGTTAACAAGTATCCCTCCTCCTCTTAACGACGAGTCTTATAACTGCATTTCGTTATTAATGCTGTGCTAGGTTTGCTCTCGTCCTAGGCTCTAATTGTAAATAAGATTAAGGGGCTTGCTAAGAATTGTATATATACTTAATTCCTTAATTTAAGCACTACCTATCTCTCTTTTTAGGTTTCTGCCTTAGCTAGCGTTAAGCCCTTAAGTTATCTTAGCGCCTTCTTTAATATTAAATGCTTATGTTAAGGTAGATTGTAGCGTTTAGAGTCTTGTATTTAGACTAGCTGCTTTAATTTCTCCTTTGCTATTAGTATAGGATTCTACTCGCTTAACCCTAGGGATTTCTAAGCGTTTAGACTCCTCCTTACTCTCTTTAAGTAAGTTAGTAGCTATGTCCTTATGCCTATCTCTGCCCCTAGAGTTCGTACATAGTATTAGAATCTTAAACCGTATTATTTGCGTAACTTAAGTAGGAGTATATTAGAAATCTGTAAGTCCGTTAGTCCTTTTGTTAAAGGACCTTTAGTCGAGTTATTTAAATATCCCTTATTGCTCCTTATTAACGTTATAATTTACAAAGAATTTCTTCTCGTTAAACTAAACGTTTCGTGTTATTATTACGCGATTTATTCGTAGGATCTAGATTCGATATACATTAAAGGTAATATACTTAACAAGATATCTAGTTATCCTATAGGGTATTGTCTTAAAGGCCTTCCTATTCCTTCTAGCCTCTTTGTCGCGGTCTAATACGAACGCTTAGCATCTATATACGTAGATCCTGCTTTAGTTTAGCTAGAGGTTCTTGTAACTCTACTAAATTAGCAAATAAGCATTATTATAGAACTATTGCTCTAGTTTTTCGTTTAGCGATCTTATATTATTAGCTCTCCTTAGACTTATGTTGTATAAATAGGCCGCTGCTTAAACTATCTTAGGCTAGAATTTCGCTAGCAGGCCTGCCCCTTCTCTTATTTTAATTTGCTTTGTTATTATCTCTTGTCTAGCTCGTTTAGCTAAGCTGTTTAGTTTATAAGTAAAAGGGGGTAACAGTTTAAGGTCGATTCCTTTAGTTTCTGCCTATTGTTAAAACATTGTAAGTCCTTAGATTGCAATAACAGCTTTCTTGTTATCTTACTGTATTTTATAAACAGCTAATCTATATTATCTCTTTGTCTATCGTTTAAAGTTTAAAATTGTATTAAAGATAGAGTAGTAAGATTTGTTTATTAATAGAATCGCTTAAATCTATCTACTATATTCTTCTTTTATTACTAAAAGCTACTTTAAATAATTAAATCCCTTATTATAATCCTAAAGGTCCTAGTGTATTCGCTAGAACGGTCTAGGGCTTTAATGTTTAGAGGTTCTTTAGGAAATAACTTAGGTTAAGTACGTCTTTGTATACACCTTGCAATCGATCTGCTTTGTTCCTTTAATAGCAACGTTTTTAGCGTTTTAAACTAAGGCCCTTAAAGCGTCTAGGCTAAGGTATCCTAATTAGAGGTACTATATATATTCTTTATCTTCTCGTAGAACCCCTAGGTCCCTCGATAGCTGCCTTAGGCGTATCGGGCTCGTTTTACTTAAGTTGTGCGTCTTAAAAATCGCCTAGGGGTTAAGGGTTATATGCGTGTTGCTTAGGCAGAAGAAAAAGGGCTTGTATTTAAGGAAAACTAGGTTATGCTTCCTTTCTAGCTAAGCTAACTTAATGCTTAACTTAGGTTCTCTAAATCTAAGGGAGAGATCGTAGCTGTAATACTAAGCTTTTGTTTCTACTAGCTTCGCCTTTAAAACAATGTTTACATAAAAATCCTTTACTAAAGCAACGTTTAATAAAGTAAGTAATTCGGTTCGTTCTTTGCTTTCCTTGTTTAGGATGTTTAAGATTAGTTGTTTACCTCGTCTAAGTACTTAATATCGTTTGCATTCTACCTTAATATAGTTGTCTACGCTACTAGGCACAAAAGTGCCTAGAACGAGTAGGTTCTTGTCGTTTATTAGGTACAGCGTACTATAGCTATTAAATATAGTGCTTTTTAAGAGGAAATAGAGCAAATAAGCTTGCTAAGTAGAGAAAAGGCTAACATTCTTCGCCTAAGGTGCTAATCGTAGGTTAAGCAGTGCTGCATTAAGTAATCTAGGGTATCGCCCTCTTTTTTTCTACGGTGCTTTGTTAAGTATGCTTATGTCTTACCCTAAGGTCTAAAGTTCTTGTCTTAGCTGCTTCTATTCCTTTTTTTTTATTCGTTTAATAATTAAGGTTTAGTTCGACTTGTTATAATTTTCGGTCTAAGGGAGGTCTTTAAAGGCGTATTAAAGTGCTTTATAGGTCTTCGGTAGCTAGTAATAAGTCGATCTATACGGACACTTAGCTTAAGTATCTTTGTTAAAACGACTTTAGCTACGCCCTTTTCCTTGCCCCTTTCCTCTTCTTCCTCTACGCGAAGGGGTTAATTCCCTTTAGGAAGTAGTAGCTTCTTCCTTTAGCGTAGAAGAGGATTCTACTTTTAAGGAAGATAATTCCCCCTTTTTTAAACGAGCTGCCTAATTAGCAAAGACCTAAGCGTAAAACGAGGCTTGTAATTTAAGATATGCTTAAAGGTAACGAACGTAGTCTTTGATTCTAAGGAAAGGCTTTTTATAAAGGATTGCTTCTTCTCGTTCTATTATCTTTGCCTTAGCCTATAGGGTCGCGAGTCTCTATCTAACTGCCCTTAGGAGGTTTAGGACTACAACCTCCTAGTTCGCCTTAGGGAGTTAATGTAGTTTAATATTATTGTACGTTAAGAGATAGTCTTAGATCTATGTCTACTATCTAACTCCTAGCTTCTTAGCGTCCTTAAGCACCTTTCGGTAAGCTTATTAAACTGTGTTTCTTTAATTGTGTTTAGTTAAAGCAAAGTAGAGCTTTAATCTCTAAACGAGATTCCTTGTTATATAAGCTTCTTCGTTTATAGACATTCGATGTTATATGTTGTTATATACTACAAAAGAGACAGTTTAAATAATCTACTTATAGATTTTAATATAAGCTGCCCTGTTTTAGTTAAAACGAGTCTCTTTGTGTTAGAAATCGATTATCTAGATATTATATTCCCCCTTTACTATATTAAATAGGATTAATATAATTTCTTTGTAGCTTAGTACTGCCTTTAGCAGAGGTTCGCTGTCGATAAAAGGGTTTTGTATGCTTTGCTTATATCGTTTCGTAATCTTATACTGTACTCCTTTAGCGGTAAGGCGTTCTAAGTCCTTTAAGTAATCTATATCGTTCTCCTATTCTCTATCTAGTTTAATCTCCTTTTAAATTATTAGGTTAGTACCTATGTTTTTAAGCGTACAGTACTAGTTAACCTAATCCTTAGTAGTTTAGAGAGGAGGTTCCCTTAAGACAGTTAGTTAAGACATTATAAGTTAAACAAAGTAGTTTTACAAGATATTTTAAGACAAGTGTTTTAGTTTTACGAAAAAGAGAGATTTAAATAAGTAATTTAACTAAAGAGCATAAGTAAAGTTCGTAAAGTTAAGGGAATAATATCGAAATAAGGAGTTTAATTAGGAACTTTAAAAGGAAAACGTTAGTTAGATTTAACAAAAGTTACTAGTTTAAAGATTCTAGGCTATACAGGCTTATAACTGTTATACAGTTACAGATCGCAAGGGTAGGAGCATAGGAATTAAGGAAGGTTAGCTTAACTAACTAATCTAAGGTGTTAAAGGGAGTAAGGCTATATATACACAAGTAATCTCTTTAATTTAAGCCTTTCGGATCTAGTGCATCCGGTAGTTGCTTAGATCCGGTTTAGCAAGGAACAATGTTTCTCCTTCGACTAAGTTATGTAATTAGCTCGATCCGGCTCCTTAGCTCGTAAGCTAATTAGATCAATCGCCTTACTTCCTTTGTTAATCTACCTAATTCGGTCATTGCGGCCCGCAGCACGTCTCCTTTCCTGCGCGTCTCCTCACAGAAAGTATACTTAACACTTAACGCTAGTTCTTATCTAATAAAATTAATAATATATTTTAAACCCTATAATAAGCAGTAAACACTAAGCTACTAAGAGCTCTTTAATTAAAGTACCTTATTAGTACTATAAAAAAAAGAAAAAAAAAAAGCCTTACTTAGCTAAACTAAGATATTAAACAGATGCTTTTTGCTTATAACCTAAGCTAGCTATTTAGCAACTCTAAAAGCTAGCTTATACTACTAGGCAAGCAGGACCTTAGCATAGGTCTAGCTAGCCTAGAACTACCGACTGTTAAGACAGCTAGGCCTAGCAGCAGCAAGGACCTAAGAAAGTTAACTACTTTAGTTAACCCTTTGCTTCCCCTTAGCTTTAAATCTATCTAAGATCCTTTTAATATAAAAAACAATAATAATAACTTAGTACTAAACAAAAACTAGTTTATGCTATTAAACATAAACGCCTAAGATATACTAGTCTACCTTCTACGTAAGCTAGCGCTTACCTTACTTAATAAGTATAATAAAGTAAGTTACGCTAAAAGCAGTAACTAAGACTACTCTTTGCGCTTTAGCTTAGAAGAAATTAGTAAGTTTAACCTTACTAAACTAATAGACCTAGGCTTTAATAACATTAGAGGAAACGCTAAGATACTAGTCTAGAAAAGCGCTAAGCGCTTTATTAACGCGCTATAGCAATATAAGCAACGTAGTCCTGCTTACGCTAAGCTCTTACTAGTTAATATACTAACGCTGTGTTAGGTAACGATAACGAAGCAGGCCTGAACGATAAGGGTCGCCGCTGATAAGGGGCTCGTTAGGCAAGGCGATAAGGAAGGGAGGCTAATAAGGAGCTAAAGGGGCAGCTAGGCTAAAGGGGGGGTAGCAGCAAGGTTAAGGACGAGGGCAGCTTAAGGCAGGTTCTATACTTAGGTTAAGGACAAGGAGGTACTAAAAGGGGCCTAAAGGTAGGACTAATATAGGGTAGAAGGGGCTATAAGAGAGAAAAGAGCTAGCTAAAAAAGGAGAAAAGGCTAGCGATTAACAATAATATAATTCTACCTTTACGTTGTAATATAGGTTATCTTTGTATAATACTTTATTACTTTCTTCCTTACTAACCTTTATAGTTTAATCGCTTTTTCTTTCTAAGACAAAGAACAACTAATAGTAGTTTAAAGATAATAACTACTTATAGCAGAGCTATAGCTAACTCTGCTTAACGTTTAGCTACCTTAATAGTATTAAACTCTATTTAACGTAGTAGCTATACAGTAGCTAATACGCCTTCCTTAAATAATCTACTACGCTATAAATTTAGCACAAATAAGTACTAAGCCTTCGCTAAAATGCTTATTAGCGCTTAATAACTAAACTTTATTATAGGTAACCTAAGCTTCGTTAACTTAATAGCTATATAGTAATTGTTTATACCTTACGTAAACGTTGCTTAAGCTTTAGAGGCAGAGCTTAACTAACTAATCTAAGACAAGATATAATAGTAATAGCTCTAAAAAAAGCGTAAATACTAAGTAGTAGTCTAAAATAAACAACCTATAACCTTAGACCTAACTAGATACGAACTCCTTACCTTTATAACAGCTGTAACTAAACTATAAAAGCTAAAGCGTACTTAAAACAACAGTAGGTTTTACTTAACGTAGCAGCAGACCCCCTTAAAGTATAAAAGAAAATTATAAGCTAACCTCTAAGGCTTCCTTACTAGCCTTTCCCTACGATTCGTAACCTACCCCTTAGACTTTAAAACAAATATAGCTTAAGTAGCCTTTATAGTTAAAAGACTAAACCTTAAGCCTTTTAAGTGCTTTACTATTTTCTTTTAAAACAAATACTAAAGTAATTACTAACGTATTACTTAAGCTAACTTTTAAGCTTAGCTTAAATCTAGGTTTAAAGATAAATATACCTAGAGCTACTATACTATAACTAAGCTTATAAGGATAACGTAGACTAATAAGCAAAGCTTTTAAACGTTCTTTAACCTCTTTAAGAGTATAGAACAAGAACTAGCTAACCCTTTCTTAATAAGCTTTTAAATTAGTAGCCTTATCGTAAAACTTTACCTAGAATTAGTAAATAAGATCCTTTAAGGCAGTATCCCTTAGAATTAGTATAAGATATAAGTATAAAGAGTAAGGGTAAACTTAATCTTTAGCTATAAGACACTAAAACCTAACGCAGTACCTATAGAAGCTAAGACAAAGCTAACCTATAGTAAGGTTATTAAAAGAACTAAACGCCTATAAAAGCCTTAGTAACCTTAGCTATAGTACTTAAATAGCAGATGCTTTAAATACAGTAGCTTATATATTATCGCTAACTGCTAAGCCTTAGACTATACTTAGTGCTTTAGTAAGACTTATATAACTTAACGATATACCTACGCCCCCTTAAACAGTAACAGTACCTTGTCTTAACCCTTAGCTGCTACTAGCAGCAACGTAGAGCTAGCTATTTAACGTGTCTAAGAACTTGCTAGTCTAGACCCTATTATAACAAGGAAGGTACGCCTTTAAACGAAGGAGACCTAGACTACCTTTAATACGATTTTTAACCTTAGTAGCAACGCTATACTTATTAGCTCTTAAATACTAGACAACTTACTAGCGCTGTCCTTTATACCTAAGGTTTATACAATAGCTAAAAGACCCTTAATATAAGTATATAGCTAAGCTTTACTGCTCTTTAAAATTAAAAATAACTAAAAGGTAAAGAAAAAAGGCTAACTTTAGTATATTATTGTTAAGATACTAAAAAAAATAATCCTTAGCTAACCTTAGTTCTAGGAAGCTAACCTATAGATTAATTAGAAAAACAATACCTAGAACTTCCCCTTAAAGTACAATAGTATAACTCTTATAGATATGCTAAAGGAGGCTTAATAAGCGCTTATAGCTAGCTAAATGCTATACTAAGTTATTATCTTCTTTAAGCTACTTAACTCCTTTAACCTTTTTTTAAAGAATAAATAAGCTAACAATAAACTTATATTAACGCTCTTCTTTAAATATTAAGACTTTAACTAAGTGTTTTTAAATAAGGAAGCAGTAAAGCTTACCTTGCTTATAGGATAAACGTACGCTATTAAACTAGCTAAAAGGAAGCTCTTTCTATAAAAACCTATCTACTCCTTTGCCTTAAAGGAGCTTAAAGTGCTATAGTAATACCTTAAGAGCTTATTAAAAAAAGGGTAGATTAAACGCTTAACTAGTTTAATTAAAGCTTTAGTGCTTTTTATCCTAAAAAAAAAAGGGAAGCTCTAGCTCTATATAGACTATAAGGCGTTAAATAAAGTAACTTAGAAGAACATTGCTTTATTGCTATTAATTTATAAAATTCTAGACTAACTATAAGGCGCTAAAGTTTTTATAAAGCTTAACCTTAAGGACATATACTACTAGATCTATATTAAGGCTAAAGATAAGTAAAAGATAGCTTTCTAGTACTAATATAGACACTTTAAATACTTAGTAATACTATTTAAGCTTACTAACGCCTTAGCTACGTTCTAAGAACACATTAATAACGTTTTAGCTAGCTACGTAGACTAGTTTTATATCGTCTACTTAAACGATATTTTAATTTATAGCAGCAACCCTAAGGAATATACGTAGTACGTTTAGTAAGTCTTTAAACGCCTCTAAAAGAAAAGCTTCTTTATAAACCTTATAAAATATAAATTCTAAGTTTAAACTGTATCTTACCTAAGGTTTATTGTTAGCCCTTAAAGGGTTTATATAAAGCTAGAACAAGTTTAAGCTATAGAAGAGTAGCTAGTACTAGCTAGCATTTAAAATATTTAAGCGTTCTTAAGCTTTACTAAATTTTACTACTACTTTATTAAAGGATATAGTAAAATTACTATACCTTTTACTAACTTAACTAAAGGTATATAGCAAGGTTTTATTAAACTTAAGGCAAAAGAGCTTAACGCCTTTAGCGCTCTTAAAAAGAAATTTACTAAAGAGCTAATACTATATTACTTTAACCTTAAGCGCCTTATAAAAGTTAAGATAAACGCTTTTAACTTTATAATAAAGGTAATCCTTTTATAATAACATAAAAGATAATAGTACCTTATAGCTTACCTATTAAAGAAACTAAAAAGGGCTAAACTCTAATACGCTACGCTAAACGCTAAGATGCTAGTAATTATTAAAGCTTTTATAGCTTAGCGCTACTACCTTATATATATAGTACATAAGATCTAAGTTATTATAAACTACCTTAACTATAGCTACCTTACTAAGAAGATAAAGTTATCTAGCTACTAAGCTAAAGCTTTAAACTGCTTAAGCTTATTTAACTTTTAGATTAAATACTAGCTAAAGCAAAAGAATCTAGTAGATAGCTTATTATAGTAAAAAGACCTTTATAATAAAGAAAAAAAAGAAAAAAAGCAAAAAACGTGCTTCTTAAAGTTCTTAAAAAGGTTTAAAGAAGAAGATAAAGGGCTAACAGTAGCTTATAGAGGTAAGGTAAAGGAAAGGGACTCTTTAGCTTAGAGCAGTACTAAAGGTAAGGTAAAGGTAATTTAGGTTACGCTTAACGCTGTCCTACTTATAAAAAGGATAAAGGTCTGCTTAAAGCTTATAACCTAAAGGGAAGCAATAAGCATACTAAACCTTCTTTAAAGTATAGCTAAAGCGTTACCTAAAGAAGCTATAACCTTCCTTAAAGCCTTATAAAATGCTTAAGAAAAGGACGCCTTTTTATATACTTTATAGGAAAAGGAGGTAAAACTAGTAAAGGATAATAATAGTAAAAGAAAGAAAAGATAAGAGAAAGGTATTAATAAGCTAGTATAGTTCTAAGGCTAGGTCTATGTACTAAATAGTATAAGAATAGAAATACTAATGTTGCTATACAATAACCCCTTAGCTAGTTATTAAAGCATATACTATACGTTATAGAAGGTAGCCTATAACTACTTCTAGAGGGGCTTAACGTAAGATGTATAAGAATACGTCTAAACCTATAATAGCTACTAAACTATAAAGCTAAGGCACTACTAACCTTACAGCGAACTTACGCTGCTCTTAGTCCTTAAAGCACCTTTCTAAGAAATATTAATAAACTTTATTATAGACTTACCCTTAATATAGAGCTAAAGTAGAACCTTTAACTTAATCTTAGTTATTATTAACTGCTTTATAAAGTACGCCTTCTATGTCTTAACTTATAAAAGAATTATAAGCAATAAGCTAACAAACCTAATACTTAAGTATATATATAAAAGATATAGTATTCCTTAAAGGATAGTTATAGACAAAGGATTACTATTTATAAGCAAGTTCTAGAGGAGTTTTTGCTACTTCTTAAGGTACTTAAAGTAACTTAGTATAGCATTCTACTTATAAACAGATAAGTAAATAAAGCGCTAAAATTAGCTCGTTAAACACTACCTTTACGCCTTCTATAGCAAGGAATAGCTTAACTAAGTAAATAAGCTACCTTTAGTAGAGTTTGCTTATAACACTGCTTAGCATAGTAGTACTAGCAAATCCTTTGCGTTCCTTTTAATAAGGTACTAGCTAGAGATACTAAGGATAAACAGCATAGTAATACAAGGTTTAAACAATAACGTAGTAGAGTAAGTAAAGGAGATACTAGCTATAAAAGAGGTTATAGTAACTTTACTTTAAAAAGCATAAAAGAACTAAAAGGAGTATTATAATAAGAAGTAGGAAAGGAAAACGTTTAAAGTTAGTAACTAAGTACTAATCTTAACGCGTAACCTTAACCTCTGCTAACCTACGTAAAAGCTTATAGAGAAATACGCTAACCCTTATTAGGTTAAGGACATTGTTAGCACTAGCAGCTTAGTATACTACCTTTACTTTTTAACGTTAGTCTATATTTATAACGTTTTTTATATATTAATTTTTAAACTATATACTAGCTATAATAAGTAGCTAATAGAGCTAATAGACTACTCCTTTGCTATAGAAGAAACGTTTAAGGTTAAGAAAATTATAAGGTATAAGTATATAAGCTAAAGACAGCTCTACCTTATAAAGTAAAAAAGGTACCTAAATAGCAAGAACTTTTAAGCAAAGAAGTTAAATTTTATAGATTAAGAGGTAGTTAAGGAGTATAAAGCAAGGCTTAAAGGTAAACATAAGATAAAGTTTTAGCATAGTAATACTTAACATTAGGACTTATCTTTATACGTAAAATATATAGCTTAAAATGTAGGTATATAAATAAAAAGAAAGTAAATTAACTTTAACGCTAAAACTACCCTTAACTATAGTAAAGGTTTAAGGGCTTCTTATACTACTTCTTATACTACCTTTTCTTTTCTTCTTACTAAGGGCAAATTTAACTGTAAAGGGAAGGAGGGGAGGGGGCTTTTAACTGCTTTACTACTTTTTCCTTTTTATACTAAAGATAGGCGTAGAAGGTTAAAATTACTAAATTTTAAAGGGCTACTAAGACTTTATAGTCTTAGAGTTAGGTTGTTAGCAAGGTTACTTAACTTACTGCTAAGGATTAGGTTACGTACTATCTTTAAAGCTACTATAAGCAGTAAGTAGTATAGTAGGTTGTTCTTTTTAAGCTTAAAAGTTAAATATAACTCCTTTTAGACCTTATATTAGGTCTAAAGCTAGCAGTTAGCAAAGGGGTAAGGGACTATTAAGGGGAGGGGCTAGGGCTAAGGCTAGGGCTAGGGCTAGGGCTAAGGCTAGGACTAAGAAGAGGTAGCGTTAGTGTAAGGTAAGGTTAGCTTATGCTTAAGGGACGGTTAGCGCGTAGTCTTACTACCTCTAGACTTAGTAAGCTACATATCCTTATAGTAAAAGGTAAAGTATTTGTTAAAGGTATATTAGCAGTAGATAGCCTTATCTTTGTTAAAGGGGATAGCTTAAAAGCAAGCCTAAAGGATAGCATAGGCTAAAGTAATATTGTTGTTTATAGGGGTATAAAGGTTCTTACTATAAGTATATAGCTAGTACTTTATAGTAGCGCTTAGTAAAAGGAAAGGGTTAAGACAGAGGAAAGAAGAAAGGATAAAAAAGGGGGAGATACTAACTAGCGTTAAACTTATAGAGCTTAAGGAAGGTAGACCTAAGAGTTTATATGCAAAAGCAGTTAGTATACGTAGTATAGATATAGTTATAGCTATATTATAGCCTAAGGTTAGCCTATAAAAAGGGAAACATAAGAACAAAGGAAGGATAAATAAGATTAGCTCCTTATAAGGGGCCTTAAGGGTAGCAATAGCCTTTAGGGTTATAGCCTTCTTAAACAAAGGGCATAAGGCAAGGAAGGGAGTCTATAGATAAGCTAGCTTTTAGCTAAACTTGTCCTTTTATGCCTTATACTTAGCAGTATTATTATTATTATTATTGTTATTAGGCTTAGCGTCTTCCTTAAAAACGTCTTTAAAAGTATCTTTTTTAACGTTAAGAGGAGGTAAAGGTAAAAGAGGAAAGGGATAAGAAAAACAAAGGCGCTTAGCAGTAAACTTAATCTTACTACTAAAAGAAAAAGAGTTAGTAATAGCATTTAAACCTAGACCTTGCTTAAAGGTAGCTTAGGTACGTAACTACTTTAACCTAAGATATATTAATATAAGATAGGAATATATAAGAGCTTAGTACGTTTAATAAGGTAAGAAGGCGTAAGGTTTATAGCAACTTTACCTTTATTATTGTTAAGGTATAGGTAAAAAGAACAGTAAACAAAGGCCTTGCTTTTATTAGTAAAGGAAGCTATAATAAAGCAAGGAAAGAAAGACAAAAATAAGATAAAAAAAGAATAAAAAGAAGAAATAAAGGTAAAAGATAAAAGGTTAATAATAAAAGAAAGGAAAAGAAAAAGATAAAAAAAAGAAAGGATAAAAGGGGGATATATATACTAAGAAAAAGTAATTACGCGTTAAACAAAGAACTACTAATTAAGCAGCTATAAAAGCAAGATAAATAATAGTATACTATAAGAAATAGGTAACTAGTAGCTAATAAAGAGGATAATTTATAATTAGCTAAAGTATAATAAGTAAATAAACGTAAAGAGAAGCTAAAAAACAAAGAACGTAACGTTAATAGCATAGGACAAGGTAGCGCGTATATACGTAGGTAGCTTAAGCTTTATATAATAAAGAAAAGGATATAACGCGCTAATACTAACCTAAACAAAGAGTAAATCTAAAAGAGGAAGCAATGTAACGATTAAAAAGAAAACAACTATATAGCTAATAATAAGAACGTATAAGAAGGAGAAAAAAGGGGAGTAGCAATAAGGGTAAGATAAATACAGCTTAACTAAGGAAATCGTAAAGCAGCCTAAGATACGTAGGGGAGCTGTATATAAAGTATAAAGCATAAGTAGCGTAGTAAAGGGGAAGAATTAATAAAAGGTAGAATAAGCATTAAGACAATACTATAGAAGGAGGGGTAACCTATTAAGTAACGATAATAAAGTAGGCTTAAACGATAAAGGTTGTTGCTAATAAGGGGCCTGTTAAGCAAGGCAATAAGGAAGGGAGGCTAATAAGGAGCTAAAGGGGCAGCTAAGCTAGAGGGGGGGCAGCAGTAAGGTTAAGGATAAGGGCAGCTTAAGGTAGGTTCTGTACTTAAGTTAAGGACAAGGAAGCACTAAAAAGGGCCTAAAGGTAGGGCTAATATAGGGTAGAAGGGGCTATAAGAAAGAGGAGAGCTAGCTAAAGAAGGAGAGAAGGCTAGCGATTAACAACAATACAATTCTACCTTTACGTTGTAATACAGGTCGTCTTCGTGCAGTACTCTATCACTCTCTTCCCTACTAACCCTTACACGCTGCTCCTTAGAGCAGCTCTTAACTAGTACTTTAGCAACCTTAGCAATAATACCTACGTTAGCCTATAGAACCTATACATAAGCCTTTCTAGCTAGTACGCTTTGCTTTAAACTTACTTTAGGATTACTATAGAAGCTACGCTTACTACTCTTAAGCAAGAAGCCTTCTTTATCTAGGATATTGTTAATAGAAAGAACTTACGTAACTAGGTCTTCTACGTCTACTATAAGGCTAAGGCTGCTAGCTATAGCGAAATCTATTTAGCTAGAATCCTTTATTAGAAACTAGATTAATACCTTAAGGAGGTATTCTACCTACTTACCTTTACTAAGGATATTAATAGATAGATCCTTAAGTATAAAGGAATGTTCTTAAATATTTATACTTACTATATTAAAGGAAACTAGTGCTAGTATGTCTAGATTAAAGGAGATAGTAGCTAGAAAAGGGGATTCTTAGCTAGATAAGACTAATAAACTAGAGAGCTATCTAAGTTAACTTGCCTAGGATAGAAACCGTAGGGTAATCTTAACTGTAACTAGGACTAGATAAATAAGCTATAGGATAAAAGCTTAAGCAAGGTTAACGTTGCTAAAGAAAGCTAGCACTTAATCTTCTGTTTAACGCTTAACGAGAATAGAATATACGCCTTTTTAAAAGAAGAAATAGCTAGCTTCTACGAAGCTATAGCTAAAACTAACAATAACGATAAAGACTTAGGGCAAGAACTAGCTAACGAATTATTTAATAATATTTTCTTTGTTTTAGACCTTTTACTAAAATAGCTTTATAGTACCTTATACTTAAGCTATAGCTTAGTTATTCCTTAAGATAGGTAAGAGCACTATCCCTTAGTATATTACTAAACTACTATCTTTAATAATACTGCTTTTACTGCTGTAAAGGATAGGCTAATTATCTCTGCTATACTAACGGAGCTTTTAGCTAAGCTTTATTAGCCCTTTAGCTTTACGTACGCTTAAATATTAGTATATAAGAAAGTAAGCCTTAGTTGCTAACGGTTAGCTTACGTTAATAGTAGAGCTAGCTGCTTAGTTATCTAGAAAGACTAGCTTAACTTCTTTATATAAGTTAGTATAAACTAAAGTAAGATAATATAGCTTAGTAGTATTAGTAATTTAAGAATGCTTAGATAGGTAGAATTTATAGCATAGATTCTTAGAACTATTAATAGCTAGCCTTAAACTGTAGAGGTTTATGTATTAGTATAGGTCGTTAGCTAGCTGTTTACTAGTCTCCTCCTTAGATAAGAATTTAGCGTACCTTATTTAGTTAACGTTATTAACTTATAAGCAAAGATTATTATTAGCACTACGTAAGAACTTTACGTTCTTATATAAATTAAGAACCGTAGCTTATAAGTCTACTGCTCTATACGTGCTTATTAAGTAGCTGTTATACTGCTTAGTTTACTATATTTCTTAGCAGTTAATTACTATCCTATTCCCTATAGAAGAGATCTCTTCTTTATGCCTTGCTACGTCTTACTGCTAGCTATAGTTAGCTGTAAGCTATATTAGCTGCTTACCTTTAACTTAAGCTCTAAACTAGTCTATATCTAAAAAGATAAGCGTATTAGAATCTTTACGTATATAGATAATACAATAACATAAGACAATGCTTTTATAATAGACAAAGACTTAAGCATTTTACTAACTAAAAGCAAGATATTGTTAACAAGAGCGACTAAGGGATCTAATAATAAGATTAAAACCCCTCTAAAGGACGTTAATGCGTACTAGCGCCTTAGAATCTCTTAACTAAAGAACGTATCTAAAACAGTAACTAAGCATAAAGTTAGAATCTATATACTTTAGCTAGCTATAGCCTAAGTATTCTAGAAAATCGTAGAATTGTTCCTAGAGATCTAAGAAAACTATAGCGATATTTGTATACTAAAGAACAACTTTCTATAAGCTCTTTTTGCTAATAACTAGTAAAACGCTAAGGTGTTTTTATAAGTGTACTTAGTAGGAACTAAGGATAAGTAGTTTATTAATAAAACGTTTAATAAGCTATACTAAAAGGGCTATTTTAAATTTATAAGAAAACTATTCTTATTCGCTAGCTTAGTATTTATTATCTAAAGAATAGTTAACGGTAAGCAAAAGAAATAGGTTGTTATAAACCTCTATAACCTTAATAGCGTTGCTTTACTAAACGCCTATCTTATGCCTCTATAAAAGGAAATAATCGCTTACTTAAAGGAGAAAACTTTTATTAGTACTATTAATACTAAATCCTTTTTTTACTAGTTCTTAGTATACTTAGCGTACTATAACTACTTTACTATAGTTAGCTACTAAGGCCTTAAGCGCTTTAAGGTAGCGCTAATAAGCTTTTATAACTTACTAGTATATACTTAGTAGTTTATAGATAAGATCTTTTGCTTCTTTTAATACTTTACTACTACGTTTATTAACAATATTATTATCTTTTTTAATAACGTAGCTAGCTACTAAAGGTACCTAACTGCTATATTTTAACTCTTCTTTAAGCAAAACATTGCCTTATTATTAGCAAAGTTCTTTCTTAGATATCCCTTAGTTTAGCTCCTTAGCTTCTACGTTAACTTTATAAAGCTAATAAATACTAAATTAAAGATTAAAGCTTTATATAAAATTTAATTTCTAGATACCTTTATGTACCTTAAAAAGTAGATTAGTATAGTTAGTTAGCTTTAGTATCTTATTCCTTAGTTTACTACTAAGATTGCCCCCTTATAGACGCAAAAGATATAGCTATTAGTAGAAGGAAAGGATAATAATAAGATACTTACTAGCGCTAAGAGACGTAGGTACATAAAGCATATAGACTTTATACTTACTAAGGAAGAGCTTACTAGCTTCTAAGACGTTACTAAAGCCTTAATTAACGTAAAAAAGAGATACTATTTTAATCTTAATAAGAAGCTATTTATTTAGATTAACGCGTTATAAGAGTTTAGTATAAGTATAATATTGTTCTACTTAACTAAGGAATTCCTATATAATCTAAAAAGCTATATTCTATTAGCTATAGTATAACTAATTATATTCCTTAGCTAAAGCTTTAACGCTATAAAAATAAACTACTAGCTAATAGAGATAAAGGTTACTGCCTTTATCTAAGTAACAAAGAAAGCGTAAACCTTAATCTAGTTAACCTATAGTAGCTTAACTATTGTTTTAACTAATTACGTAGCAATGTATAACATTGTTTAATAGAAATCCTTTGTCTTTACTACTACTTAAACTAATAACTGCTTAATTACTACTTTATAGTAGCTTAGCTAGTTTAATCTTAAGGTCTACTATATCTTAAAAGCAAAGAATTTAGTTACTAACGCTATATCTTAACTGCTTATTAATAAAGCTAAGACTTTCTATAATAGTAAGGAATTAGAGCTTAAATAAGTATAAGAAGATAACGCTTTAAAGGACTATATCTACGCTTTAACTAAAACCTACCTTATTTTAAACTTATAAAAAAGGATTATAAACAAATACTAAGACAACGTAAAGTAAAAGACTATCTTAGAGCAGCTTAGGAATAACAATGCTAAGCTAAGCGTTGCTTTTGTTTATAATAAGGGCTTGCTTTACTTATAAGAGTATAGTAGTAAGCAAAAACTATATATTTTAGAATCTTATAGTAAGGAGATTATCTAAGACGCTTATAAATAGTACTTTTATGCTAAAAAAAGACAGCTAATTAAGGACCTTACTACCTTTATAGCTATCCTAGGCCTCTAGAAGAAGGTTAACTAACTAGTAAATAGCTATAAGTTATATTAATAGAACTAAACTAACTATTAAATAACCTTAAAAAAGATACTCTTAATTAAATCCTTAGCTTTACTGTTCTATACTATTGCTATAGATTTTATAGTTAAGCTATTAATTATTAATGCTAAGAACTTACTATAGTATAAACTGCTAAGCAGTTACTTTAACTGCTTTTTTACTATAATAAACAAGTTCTTTAAGATATATCTTTTAATTCTTAAGAATAACTATTACTACGCTAAAGACTAAG
Source organism: Escovopsis sp. TC (assembly GCA_003055185.1). Lineage (NCBI taxonomy): Eukaryota > Fungi > Ascomycota > Sordariomycetes > Hypocreales > Hypocreaceae > Escovopsis > Escovopsis sp. TC. The sequence continues at coordinate 5,696,860 of NIGD01000004.1, read as the reverse complement.
CAAAGTTTTTATATACTAAGCTCTTTTATGCTAACTAAGGACTTCTTTATAAAATTATCTTAAACTAAGACTAGAAGTTTATCTTTGCTTTCTAGACTAGTCTATAGACTGTATATAAGACTAAGCTTCTTATGTTTATAGCATAGTATCTATAAACTAATAAGCTATTTAAACGATGTAATTAGATAGTAGAGATTGCTTTTTAATTCTTTTTGTATAACAATTTAACGGTAAAATAGATAAACTGCTTCGTTGCTTTATAGTTTTTTATAAATAACTTATTTATAGCTACTATTAAGATATCTTTAAGCAAGCTAGTTACTAAGTAGCATATAAACAATAGCTAAAGGTATCTTAGAGAAAGCGCTACTAAGGAAAAGCTTAAATTCCTTTAAGAGGAAGCTAAGCTTAGTATTACGTAAGCCTAAGCAGCTATAAAGGTAAGGTATAACTATAAATACTAGCTAATAGAGTTTAAACCTAGTAACTAGGTATAGCTTATGCTTAGAAAGAGGTATTACGTTCTAAACCCTAAGATTAGTAAGCTTTAGGAGTAATAAGCTAAGCTATTTAAGGTTATAAAGCGCATAGGTTATTTTACTTACTGCCTTAATCTAAAAAGCGCCTTAAACGTTTATTTAGTAGTATTAGTAATAGTACTTTGCTTTACTAAGCTATTAGCAGACTAACTAAGCAGCAATGCTTCTAGCTCTTAGAAGGTTAAGTTAATTTTAGATTTCTACGTTACTTAGAAGGGAAGAAGGAAGCTAAAGAAATAATACCTAGTCTTATAGAAAGGCTAGCTAAGCTACTATAATAGCTAGGTAAAAGAAAACGTAATTAATGCTAGTAAGCTAGTCTAAGCCTTTAAGACAAAGAAAGCTACCTTTAATACTTTTATTAAAGAGAACGTTTAGCAATAAAGTAAACAGCTATAGTAATATACCCCTCTATAGCTTAGAGAGATTACTTCTTTTTTTAGCACTAGCTTAAAGGAGCTTAGACTATAAAACGTAATTAAGGATATATCTAGCCTAGCTGTTAATGCGCTTCGCTAACGTAAGCGCCCCTTAAAGCCTAGTAGTAGCAAAGGGGGCTAAGGAAATCTTAGTAAAAACTATAGTCTTAAAAAGGCTAAAGGAAATCTTAGCGAAGAGATAGGCAAGGAGCGTAAAAGCAAAAGAAAGCTATATGCTTTTAATAGTAGTACGCTTTTGCTTTAGTTACGTAGTAACCTTTTAATTAAGGCTATAAAGGAGGAAATATAAGTTAAAAAACAAAAAACAATAAATACGTATTTACCTAAGGAAGAAGAGACTTTTTTACGTATCTGCTATTTCTTAAAACCCTCCCTTCTCTTATCTTTTTCCTTAAGTAAAAAAGAATAAAAGAACGCTGCTTCCTTATAACTTTAGTTAATGCTTACTAACTCTTTTATTATTGCTTATAACTACTATCTAAGTTAAGCTATCGTTTAACTGTTCTTTCTATCCTTTTTATAACGCTAACTTCTATACCTTTGTCTATAAAGATCTCTGCTATAAGCCCTTTGTCTTTATATAGCAAAGGTATACTTATATTATTAAGCTCTTTAGCTAAAAAGACTAATTCTTATCTACCTTAAAGAACCTTAAGAATTACTTTATTAACTAAGCTTAGCAAAACCTTAGAACGCTTACTAAATTTTAAGATTACGTTAATACTAAAAAAAGGCTTAACTAGTAATATAGCAAAGTTAGCAAAAACAGTAATTATACGTCTTATACTAGTAGTATACCTTTGCTTTATTAACAAAGCTTATCCCTTAACCTTGTCTTTAATAATAAGATACTTTCTTTTGTATATAACGCTTAAGGACGCTTTGCTTAAGGTACTAGCACTAGCTCTGCTAACTGCGTTAACCTCCTTAAAGACGTACTTAGAAACCTAGTGTATAAGGCTAAAGACAACGATAACAACGCCCTTAGTATCGCTAGTATTGCCTTAGCTGCTATTAACCTACTAGCCTATAGTTTAAATAGCTTTAGCAAAGATCTAAGCGCTTTTGCTAAAGACTTAGTAAAGAAGGTTAAGGGTATTAACGGCGTACTTAAGTATGTTTAGTAGTTTAAGGAACTAGCTAATAAGACTACCCTTGCTTTTACTAGCTTAATTTTCTTATAGATACGCCTAGTTAATAATACTATAAGCCCCTTAATCTATACTAGCTTCTTTACTACCTTGCTATATTACCTACGCTTAGCGCTAACTACCGTTACCTTTGCTACTAGTAAGTAAAGCTGCTTCTTTAAGACGCTTACTAAGAGTTTAAAGAAAGATACTAATAAGATAGTAAAGATCTTTAGTAAAATAGCTAAGGCTTTTATTGTTAAGGACTTAATTATAGTAAAAGGCGTTAAGCGCCTTTTTTTTACTATCTATACTAGCAATAATACCTTTTTGCTTTTCTATTAGTAAACAGCTATACTACTTATTAAGTAGTATAATAAGGTAGTTAAGAAGCTTAAGGACTAAACCTTTGTAACCTTTATGTAGATGCTTAGCATCTTATATAGCATAGTGCTTTTAATGTCCTACCTTATTATGCTGCTTTCCTTAGGTACTGCTTTAGTTTATACTATTATAAAGAAGGGCGCTAATAGTAGCTACCTTAGTAAAGATAAAGACCTTAGCGCTTATATTCTTAAAATTATAGCTAGCCTAGATACTAATAGCTAAACCTTTTATATTACCTTGCTCTTGTTTAACCTTAAGGATATATAATTAAATATCCTTTTAGATACTATCTCTTATACGTTAATTAATAAAGATAGTAAATTAATTTTAGCTAGCAACAATACTAATCCTATGTTATATAAATAAGTAAACAAAGCTAAGTTCTTTACTTAAGTCTATAAGGAGAAAGAAGAAAAGCAAAAGAAAAAAAAGTAAGCTTAAGACTAGTAAACTTAGTCTAGCTAGCAGCAGTAACAATAGAAGCTAGCGCTGCCTACTAACGATAGCAACTCCTTTAACAATAAAGAGTAGTATAAGCTAGCCCTTTTTTTTCTTTTTTTTTTTTTTTCTTTCTTTCTTTTTCTTTTGTTTATTTCCTTTTCTATCTTCCTTCCTTTTCTTTCCTTTTCCTTTCTTCTTACTGTTTTTAGCATCTAAAAAAAAAAAAAGACTTACTTTTATTATAAGCTTAATTAAGAAAAAAAGAAAAAAACATAAAAAAAAACAATAACCTTACCCTTTCTTTTATCTTTCTTTTATCTTCCTTTGTTTTCTTAAAACAAAAAAAGAAAAACTTTATAAAAAAAACATACCTATTTGTTCCTTTTATCTACTATAAAGAAAATAAGAAAACCTAAAAAAAAAAGAAAAAAGCTTTATACTTACCTTTCTGCCTTATAAGCTTAACTTAACGTTAGCTTTCTTAACCTTTCTTCTTCTTAATAACTTAACGTTGCTATGCCTTGTTATATCTATAGCAGTAAGCTATATTCCTAAAGGAAAAGATAAGATCTTAACTTAACGTTGCTTATATCTTTGTTGCTTAACGGCACTATAACGTTGCTACTTCTTTGCGTATCTCCTTATTGTTTACCTTAGCTATTCCCTTATATAGTACTAAGGACGCTGCCCTTTTTTTCCTTATTCCTTAGCACTTAATATAGTATACCTCCCTAAGGAATTCCTAGGGATTTCCCTTAGGACTATCCTAGTAAATTCCCTAAGATTTCCCTTAGCTGCTTCCTTAGGATTTCCCTTAAAAGCTTAATAGTAAAATCCTAAGGAAATTACTATAGGAGATCGTATATATAGATAGCCTATAGGGATAGTTAGAAATAGAAAAGGGCATAGATTTTTACTTAAGCAATTAGCATACCTACATTATAATAATAGTCTTTAGTAAATTCCCTAGGAAGGCATTACTAACGCCTGCCTGTATTAGTATAGAAACGTAAAAAAAACGTAAATATATACCTAGTTATATAAACACTTTTTACGTTAGTAAAATATACATTATATACGTCCTTTATTAAAACATTTAATGCTAAGAGAAGTAGTTTAAGTAGTAAAACTCTATAGATTCCTTTAATAAGCATAACCTATATATTTATAATACTAAAAGGGATTAAAAATACTTTCTTTACTAAGCTTAATGTTAAAAAATAGTATAAGAAGTAGAAGAGGACCTAGAGGAAGAAGTAGTAAAGGACTAAGAGGTAGAGGTAAAGGTAAAGGTATAAAAGAAAAGGAAGAAGAAGAGAATAAACTTTTATTGTTTTTGTTAAGTAAAGGAGGTACTATAAAAAGGAGTATATTATTGTTTAGATTAATAAGAGGAAGAGTATTAATAGGTAGGACAATAATAAGGGGATTAGTAGCTAAACTAGTACTGTTTTTATTAGTAAACCCTAAAACACTAAGAAAGGAAGTTAAGTTTATTACCTTATTATTGTTATTATTATTATTATCCTTATTATTAATATTTATAAGGAAATTATTAAGATTATAAGATAATTCTTTTATAGGTTTTAAACGTTAAGCATTTACTATTTATAAAAGAAAGAGCTAACGTTGTTTTTTTAAAGTAAGAAAGGAACGTATAAATAATATTACGCGCTTATTTTAGGTAAAACTTAGCTAATCTTCTATAAAAGGGATAGCAATGTTTAACGAAACAATATATAAAGCTATCTAATATAATTAAAGACATTCTATGCATAGAAAGGATACAAAAACATACTAAAGTACGTAAGAAAGGTAATAGCTATAGTAAGGGCAAAACATAGTATAAGATAGTACCTACCTATAAGAAAGGATAAGCATTTAGCTTTAATAAAAAAGAAAAAAGAGCAAGATTCCTTAACTGCTTAGGTATCTTAGCTATAAGCTAAGGAGGTATTAATATAATAATAATAAAGTATTTATAAAACGCTTAAATAAATATTATAAAAGAATTATAATAAAAAATAAGGATAAAAAGGAAGTAAACGAAAATGTTAATAATAAAAAAAAAAAAAAACAAAAAGCAATAAAAAGCAGCTTAATTTATACTATAGAGCTAATTAGTAAATAGAGCGTAATTACTTAAGAAACATAACTAGTAACGCATAGAAATAGGTATATATTAATTGCTACTTATTTTCTTTGTTTAATCTAAAAAGGAAAGAATAACCTATTCTAAGGAAGGAGTATTGTAATAAAAACTACGTCGTAGATAACGCGCTTAAGGAAGGGATAGCTATAATAACTAACACTAGATTAACCTAAGGTTATGTGTACTATATAGCATATATCTTAGGCTAATTATACCTAACGTAATCGGGCTAAGTCTTAGTTCTTGCATATAAAGACCCTTACCTTTTTATACAATTATTATACAATAACCTTACGACTATCTTACTTAACAACCTAGTACATTACTGTTATTGTTACATATAACTATATAGAAGACCTTTATTGTTTCTTCTTTAAAGGTATTAGGTTAGATATAAAAGTAGGTTCTTAGGATTATAAAGAAAGACTAAAAATTAGCGTATATTTCTCTTTTATACTAAAGGATTAAAAGAAGGTTTAGTTTTACTACTAACTTTCTATAGGGTTGCTTATTGCTTATAAGGATAAGAAAGGGGGTAATGCTTAAAGAAGCATTTAAGATAAGCGCTTTTTTTCTTTTAAAAGTAGCTAAGTAATCTCTCTTTTATTAAAGGCGTAGCTCCTTTACTATAACCTAGATATATACATCTAGCTCTTCCTTAGTAAGGCTACTAAAGTTAGCAGTTACTTAGTCTTAGGTCTTAAGGATAACGTTTTAGGTTAAGGTATCTTTAGGTCTACTATAAGGGTTATTGCTTTATAAGTCTTATAAACCTTTAGTAGTTTAGCTTTAAACTATCTTTAAGTTATTATTATAAGAGATAGTAGTTACTTAAGATAAACTTCTTATTGTTTATATTACTTCTTACTAGTCTACCTTACCTTAATAGGAAGGATAAAGAAAGATTAAACTATTAAAGACTAGGTAGTAAAGAAAGTAATAAGGTATAAAGTAAGCTTAAGGGTTATTTACTAGCAAGTTATAAAGGCTTTACTATAGTAGGTATAGCATGCTTTAAGGTAAAGGTATTGTTAACGAAGCATTAATCTCTAAGCCCTTTTATGCTTTTAGCAGACCTGTCTTCCCTTATATACTGTTTACTGTAACCTTAAAGAGGGGTTAAAGTAGGTTTAATAGCTAGGTTTTCCTTACGTAACTTCCCCCGGTCGTTTAGTCACCTAACACTAAGACTTAGAGAAGTCTTTAATAAGCTTTTTAAGTTAATTAAGGCTAAATTCTAACTAGCTTTGCCTATAGAGGAAGGAGGAAGTAGAATAGGTCTTAACAGCATTATAACTATAATTTATAGCCTAAACGTTAAGGAAAAAAAGATTAACTTTATAATTATACTTAACAAAGATAAGGAAAAGGTAATTTACTTTTTTTATAGTTGTTTAGTATTTGTTTACGTTTTTTTTCTATTTCTTGTATTTTCTATAGGCTTAGCAAGCTATGTTAATAACTTTCTTGCCTTTAGCGTATACGCTAAACCTTTTTATGCTAACGTAGAAGCTAAGGGCTGCCTAGTTCTTTATAATGTCCTTAAGGGTATCCTTTACGCTTAAAAAATAGATATAAGGTAGTATTATAATAGAGTAGTCTTTAAAGGCAAGGGCAGGCATAGGCGTAGGCGTAGGCGTAGGCGTAGGCGTAGGCGATGTTGTATACGTAAAGAAGCTTATAGCATTTTTGTAATCTTATAATATAAGATTTAGTGTTATAGCTTTTTTTAGGGGTTACGTAACCTCTAATATAAAGCATTATTTTTTTTAAAGGTAAAGAAAGTTAGTGTACTACCTAAGGGTACCTATGTAAAGGTAGAAAAGACTTTATAGAGGTAGCGCAACCTATATAATTAAAGGGAAGGGCTAACTAATCGGTACGTACCGATTAGTTAGCGGCTAACATAAGAAATCCGAGTGTCGTTTTATAGTGCGCGAGTGTATGTTATGGCGCTCACTGGGACCTGCATGGCCCCCGCCGCGGAGTCGCCAAAAGAGGCTTAGGGCCGTGCTTGTGGCGGCCCCCGGCGGCTCTTCCACAGACCATCCCCGCAGGAGATAAGGAGGAACTTCGCGATGCGCCCCCGTCATGCAGTGCACGCATGTATTCCCTTACCATCCTCGTCGACGCCCTCCACCATGTCCTTCTTCCCACGACGAGTCCCTCGAGGGAGTCATTCGAATGCGCATCGCCGCCGCGGTTCGTACGAGTAGTACTCGTATAGATATGTTCGAGTACGAGTAACGGGTACGAGTAACGAGTACGAGTAACGTAAGAGCATCGTGCCATGCATCATCGCGTCTGCACGCCCTTGTGGGTGCATGCATCTGCGGGCTCGCTCGGGAGGACTGCAATGCCTGCTTGGACCTGGATGAATCATGGCGATGGAATCCCATTGCGAGAGGAGATGCTCATATATGGATCTCTCCCTCCATCCATCCATCATCCCCTCGCCTCCCTCCACACTGCCCCAGTCCTCTTCCCCCACCACCCCGCGAAGCCCCGCGTCATCCCCTCGAGCTATCGAGCTGCCTTACCGATAGCTTAACACCCCCAGGGCTCTCCTCCATACGCCTTCATTGCTTCCCCATTTCACCTTCACCTTCACCTTCACCTTCACCCTTCTCTCCTCATCCATCCCTCCCTTTCCATCCATTTCCCGACCTCTTCATCCCCCATTTTCGAGCTCCATCCCCATCCCCGTCCCCATCCCCATCCCCATCCCCATCCCCATCCCCATCCCCGTTCCAACCGCCACCATGTCCGCCGACGCCTCCAACGGCTCCCACCACGCCGCCGAAGCACCCCCCCCCTCCTCCTCCTTCGCCATCAAGACCGGCCTCGCCCAGATGCTCAAGGGCGGCGTCATCATGGACGTCACCTCCCCCGCCCAGGCCCGCATCGCAGAAGAATCCGGCGCCTGCGCCGTCATGGCCCTCGAGCGCGTCCCCGCCGACATCCGCCGCGACGGCGGCGTCGCCCGCATGTCCGACCCGGCCGTCATCGCCGCCATCCAGGCCGCCGTCACCATCCCCGTCATGGCCAAGGCCCGCATCGGCCACGCCGTCGAGTGCCAGATCCTCGAGGCCCTCGGCGTCGACTACATCGACGAGAGCGAGGTCCTCACCCCCGCCGACCGCACCTCCCACGTCCACAAGGAGCCCTTCCGCGTGCCCTTCGTCTGCGGCTGCCGCGACCTCGGCGAGGCCCTGCGCAGGATCGCCGAGGGCGCCGCCATGATCCGCACCAAGGGCGAGGCGGGCACGGGCGACGTCGTCGAGGCCGTCACGCACGTCAAGGCCCTCAACAGGCAGATCGCCGAGGCGGTGGCCGCGCTCGCCGAGGGCGGCGTCGTCCGCATCAGGGAGATGGCCAGGGCCTTGGGCGTCGACGCCGGCTTGCTGCTGCAGACGGCCGAGCTCGGCAGGCTGCCCGTCGTCAACTTCGCGGCCGGCGGCGTCGCCACGCCCGCCGACGCCGCGCTCATGATGCAGCTCGGCTGCGATGGCGTCTTCGTCGGCAGCGGCATCTTCAAGTCGGGAGACCCGGAGAAGAGGGCGAGGGCGATCGTCAAGGCCGTCACGCACTACAAGGACGCCAAGGTGCTGGCGGAGTGCAGCGCGGGGCTGGGAGAGGCCATGGTCGGGATCAACTGTGATTCGATGAAGCCGGAGGAGAAGCTGGCCGGGAGGGGGTGGTGAATGAATCACAAGAAAAAAAAAAGGGAGGCAGAAGAGAAGACGAAGAAGAAGAGAAGGAGGCAGATGAGAAGAAGAGAAATGGATGGAGAATTCAGAGGAAAACAGGGGATCAAGACATGGTGGGAACATCAGAGGAGAGCAGGGGCGAGAAGAAGATGAGGGAGAGGGGACGAAAAAAAAAGAGGTATGAAGAACAGAAGAAGGGCGTGATATCTGTATTGGACACGTCCTTGAACAGGTATTCTGGAGGATGAATCTCAGGTATCACAATGTACCATCGCCATCACTCGAACATACGCACGTCCCCTTGGCATCTCCAGATCATTTTTTTTTTGGGTGGGGGGGGGGGGGGGGAAATTCTTTTTAACCCCGGGGGGTGCTCAGGAAAAAAAGGG